>SNQJ01S0070883.1:72447-115806 GCA_010110895.2 Picea sitchensis
CCCCCACACCTAAGTATTGTGACACCTCACAATCAAAAGTATAGGAAACTAGTCAGTATCCCCCAATAGTCAAAGATTTACAGTATGTCAAGTGTAAAGATAAAATTTCACGGCTTGGTCTAACGAGACAGTTAGAAGATGGCCCCACCTATAGGATAAGAGATCCTATATATAGATAAGAAGAGGTAGGCAAGAGAGTTTCAAGATAGTCTTAGAGTTATTTCCCAATGGAAATTTTATGAGATTCATTAACCTTAGCTTAACCACACATACTCCATGTCATCTTTGTCTGCAAGTAATGTCGTACATTAGGACAAGTTTAAATTTATGATTTATTTTTGTCAGATTATCATCCTCGCTAGGTAGAATGCCCCACTGCCAACAAGCATGTTCAGTACTCTGGTGGTTTTACCTAGTCATACCACAAGCCGGTACCCACTGCCAACATACCTGTTCAGTATCCCAGCGGGTTAGCCTCTTAAACCCTCAGAGACTGGCCCTCCATCCTTTAGGATTTTAGTATAAGATTGGTTATGCAAGAGGATGGGGGAACAAATTTGAAAACAACTTTTTCTTTCTCTTTTTTTTTTTAATTGGGATGGTATTTATGTTAGAGGATGACTTTTCTTTATATTATTAGCGATTTCCTGATGTAAGGGGTACTTAAGCGGATGTGGCCTATCTAAAGATATGATATAATCAAGTTATTTAGTGTGTAGTGGATGGTACCATTGAGAAAGAACAAAAAGGTATCTCTAGGCTCAACTTACTTTCTTCCTTGTAGTTATTGTGATGTTTCCATGACTAACCGCTAATTAGACTTCCTTGTTACTCTTTGATAAAGACACTTGACTCACTTACTCAGGTTTCTTGGAAAAACTGTATGAGAGACCTCTAGGCTTGATAGTTATGGTATCACTTCCTTATACAGTGGTGAAGAGTTTCAAGAGTAACTGCTTTAGAATGCCTTTAAAAATGAGAATGTTTGCAAAAATATGGATAACTACAGTAAGTTAATATTCATTTGATGCTTTAATAGACACAAAATTCAAGTATAACAATGTTTTGAAGAAGAATCCTTGAAACTGTGTACTCTTGGTGAAATAAATACTTACAAAAATATCTAGAATTGCCTTATTAACAAAATGCAAAAACTATTTACATATATACAGTAGGAAATTCAGAAAAAATTTCAATAACAAGGGGGGACTTCCGCATCTACTAAGGCCAAATTCCTTGTTAGTTGTCATGACCTATAGAAAATCTTCTCTGGAAATGGGCTTATGGTAAAATTTAAGTGGGTGTCCATTTACCACAAAGGAGACTTGTCCATCATCAATTGTTTTAATTTTTACAGCTCCATTGTCATATACAGTGTCTACTTCGTAAGGGCCCAACCAATGGGTGGTAAGTTTGACTTTGAAGGTTTTTAATCGAGAATCAAACAACAGAGCCCAATCACGAGGTTGGAAGTGCTTCTTCTTAATAAACTTGTCATGCGACTTGCTCCTCTGGTTTTGGACTAATATCATCCATTGGATGGCATATTGTCTGATTTCATCCAACTCATTTAGTTGTAGGGATCATTGCTTCTGAGCCTTATCCAGGTTCAATCCTAATTCTGCGGAAATAAGGAAGGTCCTTACTTGGAATTCTATAGGTAAAAGTACTTGTTTCCCGTACACTATCTCATAAGGGGTATATCTAGTGGTATTTATCCAGGTAGTCTTGTATGCCCACAAAGCCTCTGGGAGCCTATCAACCCAATCCCGGTGATGTAACTGAATGGTCTTGGTCAAGATGTCTTCCAAAACTTTGTTTGTGGATTATGCCTGACCATTAGCTTGCGGGTGGTATGGATAATATTTACGGTGTTTAATCCCATATTTCTCTATCAGCTCTTTCATCAGCTTGGAAGTGAATTGAGTGCCTTGGTTGGTAACAAAATCATGAGGGGCACTGAAGCGGGTAAAGATGTATTCATAGATAAACTCGACAACAGGCTTCTATGTAGCCCTGAATAGGGATTTTCCCTCTACCCATTTGGTGACATAGTCCGTACAAACCAAAATATAGTTCTTCCTACGGGACATGGGTGAAATTGATCCTACAAAGTCAAGGGCCCATTTTTCAAAGGGTTATATCATAACTTGGGCCTGCAAAGGAATTCCGTCGAATGACGTAGGTATTCTTATCCTTTGGCAACTATCACAACTTCTCACATATTTGGCGACATTTTTGAAAATGATAGGCCAATAGTAACTTGAATGTAATACCTTATATGTTGTACATTTGTCCGAAAAATGGCCACCACATGGTCCATCATGACAAATTTGTAGTATATCAGGTACCTCGTCCTCTTAGACACATCTACAAATAATCAAATCAGGACCTATGCGAAAAAAGATCATGACCAACCCAAGAGTAATTAGCACTCTGTGTAATAATTTTCCGCTTTTAATGAGGTGACAAATGAGACGGTAACTTCCTAGTAGCCAGATAGTTTTCCATATCCGCAAACCATGGGGTATTGATAGAAAGGGAAAAGAGGTGCTCATCTGGGAAACTATCGTCTACAGGGATATCATCATCGTCATTTTTTTTTCGGGAAGGAAAGTTAGCTACTACATTATCCTTTCCAGGCCGGTCAAGCACAATAATATTAAATTCTTGCAATAACAAGAGCCACCTAGTGACTCGGTCATTAGTTATAGGTTTGTTCATGAGGAACCTAATGGTTGAATGATCGGTATGTACAAATACTTCATAACTTGTAATGTAATGACAAAAAATGTTAATAGCATGAACAACTGCCGAGAACTCTTTCTCAGTGACTGTGTAGTTCAACTCGACAGGGGACAAGTTATTTCTTACAAAATAAATGGCATAGGACTGTTGGTCTTCTTTCTTCCCTAATACCCCTCCTAATGTTGTGTCAGAGGCATCAGTGGATATATGAAATGGGAGAGTCCAATTGGGCCCTCTAAGAATGGGTGCCACAGACATCTTAGCTTTCAGGGTTTCGAAGGCATTTTGACACTGCTCAGTCCAAACAAAATCAACATCTTTTAGTAAATAATCCAAACATAGGTGCAGCAATCTTTGTAAAATTTTCAATAAACTCCTGGTAATATCCAGCATGTTTGAGAAAGCTTCTCAACTATTTCTGAGTCTTGGGGGGTGGAAGTCTAACAATGACCTCAATCTTTGCAGGATCGACTTGTATCCCTTCATATGAAACATGATGTCCTAGAACCACTCCTTCAGTTAGCAACATTTTGCATTTTTCATGACTTAGAGATAGGTTCATTTCCTGGCATCTGATGAGGACTTTTTATAAGTTGTCTAAGGCTTCCTGGTGAGTGTTTCCATAGACTTTGAAGTCATCCATGTAGACCTAAACACAACCATGAATAAGATCGACAAATATCCCTAGTATTGCTCATTGAAATGTGGCAGGAGCATTACACAATCCAAATGGTAAGAGCCTATAGGCATAGGTGCCCCAAGGACAAGTAAAGGTATTCTTGTTCTAGTCCTTGGGTGCTATAAGAATCTGATTATACCCGTTGTACCCATCTAGAAAGGAGAAATACTTCTTTCCAGACAAGGTATCTAGAACTTGGTCAATGAAAGGGAGAGTAAAGTAGTCTTTCAAAGTGGCCTTGTTGAGTTCCCAGAAATCAACACAGATTCTCCATTTCCCGGTCACTTTCTTTGGAACCACTACAAGCAGGGATACCCACTTACTGTCGGAGATGGGATAGATGAATCTGACATTTAACAACTTTTGGATTTCCTCCTTAACTATGTCTTTGAGTGTTGGGTTCATCCTTCTCTGGGGTTTCCTAACAGGTGTTACTTCCCCCTGGGTGTGTATGTGATGGATGCATGTTTCAGGCTGTATACCCTTCATGTCAGTGTATTCCCAGGAAAATTCTCATGTTTCTTCTTTAAGGATATCTACTAACTGTTTATGTTGGTCTATGTCTAGCCCAGAGTTTATATGTCAAAATTTCCCTGGACTAATCTCGTAGGGCATAGTATAAGACATGGTAGACTCATCTATCTTGAAAATGAAAGATGTCGAAGACAATATGGATGGGTATAATTGTTCTTGAAATTCTTCCCCAAACATATACTCAAATTGGGTAAAAGACTTTGGAAAATCCACACATGTGATAGCAGAAATGAACTGGTTTAGCACATTTTTTGGTGTATTCTCCTGAAGTGCCCTTGCATGGTCACTAGGAAATACGTGTTCTTCCCAGTCTTCGTTCTCATATGGAAATTCAAGCCACCATAGATTCTCCATAATAGGTTGAGTTGGAGGGTAAATGGTGAGCTTCTAGATAGAGAGACCATTTGATATGGTCATTTCTCCTTCTCTACAGCCATTAAATGCATTGGCTGTGGCTAGCCAAGGTCTTCCCAAAATGACGGGATGGCCTTTGGCAGGATCCTTTGAGTGAATGATAATAAAATCTACTGGGTACTCCCATGAGGCTAAAGTAACCATGATATCATCTAAAATTCCTTCAGGTATAACCCTAGTTTTATCTGCTAATTCCAAAATGATTGGGGTAGGCCAAAGAAGTGGTTGTAACTGTAATTGTTCCAAGTTAGTAGTGGTCATAACATTGATGGATCCTTCTAGGTCTATGAGAGTGTTTCCGATGGATACCTCATTAATGGTTATGGTCACTACAGGGTTTCATGGATTCCCATATTTTGTTAGCTTTGGTTGCTCTGATATGTACTCAGAGAGTCCTCCTACCAAAGGTATTGTAGGAGTGTCCTTTTTCTTCCTACCTGGCTTCTTAATACACAATTCTTTGACTACCTTACTATAGATTGAAATGTCTTTAATGGCTTGAAGTACGGGAATCTTGACACAAATATTTTTCAATTCATTCAAAATGTCAAATTCTGGTCGGGTGGTAGGTTTCTCGATTACCAAACGGTCTGAATAAGGAGGGACCTTCATAATTTGTAAAGGTTCATTTTGGGGAAGCTTGGGTTCTTGATTCTTCGGGATAATAACATCTTCCCACCTAGTGTCATACGTGTGTTGTTTGATGGTTTCTTCTTCCTCCTCTTCCTCGATCACTATTGAAGGTCTCTGCCTATCTAGAACTTTTCCTGATCTTGGTTGAATTTCCTGTAATGGAACAGGAGTAATAACATATGTCGGGAAGGCTTGCATATCAACATTGTTAAGAGGTTGAGGGGGCTTATTATTGGGGTTCAGCACTGGTTGTGCCGGTAATAGTGTCGATCTCGGGGAGCTTGCATTTTGATATTGTAGTAGTTGTTGTTATGGAATACGAGGTAAAGGTGGCGGAACAAAACCTGGCAGAAGATGCAGAGTGTTCGATGGGAACTGAGGATAAGGATGGTTGGACATAGGGATAGGTGGAGCTTGAGGGTTTCCTTGATTGTGTCCTCCTCTCCTTCCTTGAAGCCAAGGATGTTGGTACTTAGTACACCAGTTTTTCCAACCTGGTAGGTTCCACTGTTGTTGTTGTTGATAATAGGGTGGAACTTGGGATTGTAGATCTAGGTATGTGGGTTGGTTCCTATGCTGCCATGGCCTCCTAGGTACATAAGAAGACTCCCTAGGATCTCCACTCCTATAGATGTCTAATAAATTGGGCAAGGATGGACATTTCTCAGTTGAATGGTCTTCTGTATAGAAGCCACAAACTGAAATGTTATCTAATGGGCATTCCCTTCACGAATGCTTCCTCCTGGACGTTGGGCAATATATGCTCATTGCTGCATTTTCCTCCTCCTGTTTCCTTTTGATTTTAAGGGTGTCCAACTGGGAACCTATTGTTCTTAGGATGTCTATCTTGTATTTTTCTAAAAGGTTCCCTATCTCTTCTCTTGTGATGCCACCTGAACTAACTGGCTTAAGTTTCTATTGTAAGGGTCTCGAACATTCTTTCCTTTTTTGGCTCTACTACTTGAGTTGTTTTTACACATTTCACATATCTCGGAAAAGGGTTTATGAGAAATGTCACATGATGTCATCAGGTTAAGAATATCTAGATATTCTTCTGAAATTCCCTTAAGGAAAAGAACCCTAACTGCATCCTCTGGGAGGTCATGGTATTTTGACTTCTGGGAGATGTAACCAAATCTTTCCATATAATTTTCAAGGGTCTCGTCTTCTAATTGTTGGATTTTAAAGATGTCATTACGAGACTCTTTGGTCTTGCAGTAGTCTTGGTACTTCTTAATAAAGATGTCTTTCATGGCTTCCCAAGACCTAATACTGGATTCTCCCAACCCTATGAACCATCTTAGTGCAGAGTCTTTGAGGGTGGCAGGAAAGAGTTTTAATTTTTGGGCATCATGTATGTAGTTGTAACTCCTACACAAGATGTCAAATTCAAATAGGAAGGTGTTTGGATCTTCACTGTTTTTACCATAAAAGGTAAGTAGTGTTGAGAGAGGAATATTCTTCATGTTGACATTCGAAGTGGTGTCTAAAATCAGAAACCCAAAGGTAGTTTCGATTTGGTTTCCAGTTTCTTATTCATCTCCATGTCTTACATTGTTATGGTCTTCCTAATCATCCATATTGGCTTGATTTCCTAAAAGAGAGTACCTAGGTGGTTTTATCTTTGAAGAAAACAAGGTTTCCCTTTGATGGAAAGGTCTTCCTATGGATTGCATGTATGGGACTCTACTCGAGCCGATTGAGACTATTGGTGCCAAAGTTTCTGTGTCAATTTGAGAGATAATCACATTCATTGAACTACCAAACAAAAGATTCACCTTTTCAGGGTCTATGATATATCTAAAGTTAGGGTCCCCTGGTGGTGGTGTAAAAGAAATGGTTGTATTGTTTGGTTCTGTGGAAGACTCGAGTGATCTTGCCTCCTGTCCTAATATGATTGATGCTTCAATTTCTTTTTCTATAGTGCTCCCTGTATTAGTCCCTTTAGAGACTATTTTATCTCTTTGAGTTGAGCTAGCTCCTATTTTTCGGTATCTATCTATAGATTTTATAAGCGGAACGTTCCTCCCCCCAAAGAGATCAGAAGGAACCTTGGTTGAAAGGTCTGATTTTGATTTAATGTATCTACCTTTTGTGTCTCTAGGCCTATTCATGAAAGAAAACAAAAACAAAAAAAAAGAGCTACCATTTGATTCCTAGGTCTATTCATGAAAAATAAAAATAAAAAGAAAAACTACCATTGGGTTTGGGGGAACCTGATATAGCAGATGTGCAGATTCTTACCTCTCATCTTAAAGTTCCCCTACCACCAAACTAATGCTAAGGTCTAGAAATGGTCTAATTCCTAACTACTTCTTACCTTGAGACAACTCCCCGGCAACGACGCCAAAAATGATGGGTGTTGTTTATGCACTAAAAACACAGTAAAAACCCTCAATTAAATTGTCAACTCGGGGTAACTAAACTTATAGTTGTAGCAAAATATATGCCAAAGGTAGAAAGTTGGTAGGAGTATAATCTAACTAATGAAGGAAGCTATCTAAGGCTAATCTACTCAAGTAAAACTATCTAATGAACAGACCCTACTAAGCAAATTGAAACTAGGTAACGTAAGTACTTTTGGGCCAAGGGTCGATGGATAGTTCCTAAGAAAGCAAATGAAAACTCTATGTAAAGAAAACTAGTTCAACAATAAACAAAGGCAAACTACTAAGCATAATAAGCAAATGACAAAATCAAACTTCTTTAACTTTCCAACCTACATTCAATGAGCAACTACCGTATGAAAGAAAATAAATAAGCAAGTAAGCAAAAGCACCTATCTAACCTATTAAAGCAAATAGACAAACAAACAAAGACACCTAACTAACCTACTAAAGCAAAAGACAAGTAAACAAAGGCACCTAACTAACCTACTAAATCAAGATACAAGTAAGCAAAGGCAACTAACTACTGCAAGCAATCAAAGTAAAACTTCTCATTGAACAACTATCTAGCCTAAGAGGCAAGTGGACTAAATGTTTAATGCAAAACTATTTCTAATGCGTGAAAGGAAATTTAAGAGGCAACTAGACTAAATGCTCAATGCAATGCATGAAAGGAAATCTATTCTATTGAAAGCAAGAAAGACTAACAACTAATTCTTAATCTATGATAAGAAAACCACTATCTAATCTATCAAAGCAAAGTCTATCTATCCTACAGCAGCAATAAAACTGTTTCCTAAGCTATGAAAGCAAGAAACTATATATTCCGATCTATGAAAGCAGGAAACTATTCTTTAACCTATGAAAATTCAAATATAATGTTGGTGGTTGTGTGAATGTCTTCGGTGTCAGATAATATCTCGATAGAATTTGACAACAAAGGACAATTCCAATGGTATAAGCTCAATACTAATCTCAATGGAAAAATGAAAGGTATGGATTAAAAAATCCAATGAGAATTTAGCCATGACAAAAATAATGTTAAATACCCTGCATATTCATGTATAAACCATCAACAACGTAACGAGATCATCATTATTTAACTAAGAAATTTAATTGCATTTTAATTCTAGGAAAGGAAATTGTGTAAAATAAAACTATGCTATGTCTACTCTAACCATTCAAAACTGCAATAAGGAAATGACTAAAAACAGAAATTAAAAAGTGATATTAAAAAGTAATCTAACAATTATATTAACCAACAACTAATTAAACAAGTTCTATATAAAAATAGGATGAGCAATCTATGATTAAAAACTGGAATTAAATCTATCCATCCATCAATCCTTGTCAAAAGAAAACCCAAATTAAAAACTTTGTTCTATCTATATAAAATCTATTTTAAACTAGACTATAAAATCATAAAAGAAATCATAATCTAACATCTAAATGCACATGGGGTTAGTATAGAGAGAGATATACTTGCAAGTCTTTTCCTAGTCTATAAAATCAATGCATGCTAATATGTATCAACATCTAACCTGCAAAACAATTAAAACAATTAAGCTACAACAAACTAGTTAGCATAATAAAAACATACATGTACAGGAAAATAAAAAGAGTAATTAAATTAATAATTGCATAAACAACACACTGATAGTTACCAGACTATTGGTGGCCTCCCTAGCAAGTCGTGGCTACTTCCTATGAGCACACCACAATCTTAAGAAGGTGAATTCACCATCAAAACTTGAAAACGCAGTTCTAGCATAATTCTAGCAATGTAAAATATCAAAAACAGAGGAAAATGAGTTTGTCTCCAATACAATGGTTCTTCTACTTGATTAATGATAGTATGACCATCCTAGCAGTGTTTATAAGCTTACAGACCAAGTGGTCAACCACGGGAGGGTTGAACCACTTCTAATTTCGGCAAAATACAATAAATGATGCCCTAACTAACAAAATAGAGCAAGCCAATAATCGTCTTCTTTGGACAACTGAAACTGAGTTGTCTGGAGTTCAGTAGTTGGAGGGGGACATCATGAACAAAACCCATGTTCCCTATTTTCCCAACACTGGACGCCAATTCCATAACCACTAACTCGCCTTCCATTTATGTGCAATATGGAGTGTTGGATAGAGTGTCAGATCGAGTGTTAGAATGAGTGATGGATCAAGTGTCGGAACTAGAAATGAGGTGTGTTTTTTCCCTGTAACACCAAAAAACGTGAATTATCTCTTAGAAATCATAAAACATGATTAATTATACTTGATACAGTCATTAAACATGAATTACATGTACCTTATGGAGATCATACCATTTTATCATGAAATTCTTCAAAAATCTCCTTTAAAGGATGAAAAACGCATATGTACATGTGGCAAAAATGTATAATAACCTTCATAAAAATGATCATATCTCGGGCCCAACAGACCCCAATACCTTTCCTAGAAGCATCACATTCCAGTACAAAAGTCTTTGTGTAGTCTATAAGTGCTATGATAGGGGTCGAGCACATAGCATCTTTCAAGAATTGGAAGGAGTGATCAACAATAGGAATCCAAGTGAAAGCATTCTTTTTAAGGAGACAAATGAGAGGAGATGCAACTTTACCATAATTCCAAACAGACTTTCAATAATATCCCATTAAACCCAAAAAATCACACAAGCTCTTAAGATTTTTAGGGTGAGGCCAATCCTGCATAGCCTCCATTTTCTTAAGATCCACCCGTACACCATCCTTGTCGACAATATGACCCAGGTAATCCACTTATGAGGCTCCAAAGGAACATTTAGATTATTTGAGGAAAATTCAGTGTTGAGAGAGTAGATTGAGAACTTGATCCACATGGGCGAGATGGGATGTCTAAGTTGTCTAATTTTTACTATAGATGAGAATATCAACAAAGAAAACTAAGACAAAAGACATTATTCATAAGACTTTGGAAAGTGGAGGGAGCATTACACAGGACAAAGAGAATTATCAAGAACTCATAGTGACCCTCATGAGTTCTAAATGCAGTCTCAATAGTGTCTTCCTCTTTCATATGGATCTGGTGGTAGCCAAAATGTAGATCAAATTTGGTGAAGTACGGAGCACCACTCAATTCATCCAAGAGGTCATCAATTACAAGAATGGGGAATTTTTATTTGATTGTGAGTTTGTTGAGTGCATGAAAATTGGGACACATTCACCAAGTACCTTCTTTCTTGAGTACCATGAACACAAGAGAAGAATAGGGGTTGGTACTAGGAAGGATAACACCTACTTCTAGAAATTCGTGAACAAATTTTTCAATTTCATTCTTCTGGTAAAAGGGATGAAAATAAGGGAAAACATTGGGAGGAATACTTCCTGGTATGAGAGGAATGAAATGATCATGGACGCCACAGGAAGGGGGGAGTTCCTTGGGAGTGGTAAAAACAAATTGGTGTCGGGAGATGATAGATTGGAGTTCGAGATGCACAAAGTGTGTTTGAACAACTTAAATGAAGTGGATTTGGGAAATAATTCCAGAATGACTCTTTTTTAGGAGATTGTCCATTTGATGGGAACTGATGATCTCATGGGAGCCTGCTATGATTCATTGGTACTTATACTATTGTCCCTCATGTTGGAATTGCATGGTTAATTCCTTAAAATCCATTAGAATGGGGTTGAATGTGCGTAACCATTCAACACTGAGCACAATGTCACAACCACCCATGTTTATAGCAAAAAAATGGGATTTATGGTGATACTGACCAATTTGGAGCCACAAATTTTCACAATGTCCCTCACATTTCATGGAACCTCCATTGGAAATCATGATTTGAAAATTATGGATGACACAAATGTAACTATTGACTTCTTGGGAAATGCAGTGATGAATAAAATTATGGATGTTTCCACTATCAACAAGGATGATGACTTTCCAATTATTAATCTAACTAATTAACTAGAGGGTATGGGGATTAGAGAAGCCAGCGAGAGAATTAAGTGAAATCACTGGTTCAACTTATGGTGGATCAGAGGGTGGGGTCAGATCAAGTTGTGGTGGTAGCTCATTGTTGGAACGGGGGCAGACCCAAGGTTCAACGCTTACAACAGTGCACCAAAAAAACCCCAACTATTGATGCTTTCGGCAACACCTGCAAAGCAAATGAAGTCTCACCGAGGTAGAGGCAGGGGTGGCTGCAGGACTCAGATGTCTGCAACCATAGATGGGACATAAATATGTGATTGTAACACATTAACAGAGAAATTAGTAGTCATAGTTCATTAATATTCAGTCTTAGTTTACAACGCAACAAAACCCTAACAATAGATCAGCACAGTATTCACACAGATCCAATAGATTCAAGCACTAATCATACCAACATAGATCAGATCTAGCATTCATTCACATTATTCATCACTAATCTACCATATTATATTCTTCTAAGAATACATCATTGCACTTAGAATTTAACCACATAAACAAGAGAACAACCATAAATCACAAAGCAACCACAACACAGGATATACGTGGTTCACCCCCACCCTGGGACTACGTCCACCAACTCTTCTTCTTTATTTCTTTTTGTCAATATTGTACATGCACAGAGCCATGATATCTTACTCCATAGAGGACAGGAGATCTGTGCGCACTCCGCTAGATCCTCCTTCCCTAAGTTACAACACAAATCCTCTTCACAATCTCTTATAATCACTTGCACTTAGCTCTGCAAGTTCTCAACATAGCATGCACAAAGAACTTACAAGTTGCACTTAGCACAATGTCTAGCCTCTCTTCAATCACATAGATTGAACTACTTCCTACATCGCCTAACTTTCTATTTATGCATTACAAAAAGGGCCTAAACATGGGTAAACCCATGGACCGACATCCCCATACCCGTTACATAAACCCAAAACCCAAAAATTCCTAAAAAGGGGACGAGATCCCACGATCTCCGCTTCGACTTGTGCTCCTCCTTCGACAGCCTGACGAAGTCCCAAAACTAGGTCAAACATGACCAAGGATCCTCATAACTTGGTCAAGGACCAACATGCCCCCAACACTCACCTGTGATTCATCCCGGGTCACTCTGGTCTAGGTAGTTCTACTTCAAAAGCCTTGAGCTTGGATCGAGCTACTTCGACCTGTTTCTATGCCACAGCCTCCTGTTCGGCGAACTCTTGGATTATTCCTTCGTTGATAGGTCCCTCTATACGTTTTTTAGCTGCAGTGACGACTTGCTCTAGTTCTTCTCCTCGGCCTTCAATCTCTGTGAATAGTTGGCAAGCCTCATCCTCTATTGGTTGGAGCCTCTAAGTCACTTCCATGACTTTTCTCTAAATGGTGTGGACCTGTTGTTGAGCAGTGTGTTGTTCTTGGGATCGCTTCATCCTCTCAATGGCTGATAGGGGCTTTAACTATGCATGCACTATTTATCCTTGCTGCTTTTCCTCCTGGAGCTGTGACTCAAGTGCCTTCAGTTCAGGATTCTCAGTGAGTCACTCATAAGTCTAGGCACTGCGATCACTTAGTTGTTTACATTCCATGGTGAGGGCCTTGATTCTCTCAACTGTGCTTCGAGCAGTTGCTTCTCTTTAATCTCGTACATCCGGCAGAGTTTTGGGCACTATTCATAGCTCTAAGTATGTTATTCTTTGTTGAAGTTGTTGGATAGCTTCCGCGAGCTACGCTACTTGATGCTCCACTCGGTCTTCTTCCTTTGGCTCTAAGCCCGTCAGAGATCGAAGTGCTCTGTCGACTGCTTCTTTGACTCCAAGATTCTCTACGAGCAACTTCTCTTTTTCTTGCTTGACATGTTCCCTCTCTTCTTCAAAATTGGCTTGAAGGTCATCCTTCTCCTTTTGTGCGACCCGACGTTGCTCTACCATTTCTTCTTGGGCTTGTTTTAGGGTTGTTGTGGCCTGGTATTTCTCATCTTGTGCTTGACGAAGGTGAGCTTCGGTCACATTAGCTAGTCTACGAAGTTGGGCAGGTTCATCTCCCAACTCTGGTTCTTCTGATGGAAAGGGCGCAGTGGATACTACGCGGCTAGATTGAAGGGCCTGATGTACCCCTCTGAGTTCAACCTTGATCCTGTCATACATTTCCTCCTTCTTGGCTTCATGTTTCTGCAAGATGTCTTGTGAGGAATCTTCAACAACTGCGATGATGAAGTCGAAGTCATCTATAGTGAGCACAGTCTACATATTAGTCAAGGTGGCTCTGGATTTCTTTCGGGAAGTGGGTTTTGTGGGGGAAACCTTCCATTCCTTCAAGGGATCACCCTCATCAATAGGATCCCTAGGCGGTGTTACTTCACCCTGCTTTTACTGATCTTCTTTTCCGTGGGTCTCTTTTTGGTCTACTTCTTCATCACCCCCTCAGCCAGGTGATATTGAAGCAGTTTCTTTTGATGCACTACTCAAGTTTTGGACCTCTTTGGTCTTCTTCCTTTTGTTGGGTCCAGGAGTATCCTTTGCTTCATGAGTGGTCTCAGGGCTGCCAATTAGTTCAAGGTCTAACATTTCTGCGGGGTCAGCGGGGATGAGGAGATCTGCAGACTAGTCCTTGGTTATCTCTTCGAGTTCCTCCTCTGTGAGCTTGTAGTATGACTGAAGTTATTCTTTATTCTCATCTGCGTGCACGGTGATATAAATGAAGTGTCGATCTGCGCGGAACTTCATGAGGGGTCAGAACCGATGCAGGGTTTTTGGCGTCATGCGAGGGACATCTTTGATAGCCCTCTTCAATGGAGATAATATGTATGAAAGACCGCATTTGACTTCCACTGTTTTCCCATATCGCTCGAGTACCATAGCATGGTGAACTTTGCAGCGAGCAGCTCGAATGGCTCAATGTGTGAGAAGTTCACACCTTCCAACATCTCCCAAGAGGTAAATGCGATGAGGATCAGGAGCCAGCTAAAGTGGAACTCATAGCCCTGATCCTGAGCTTCGCGAGAGTCTAATTCCAGTTGGTTGACCAAGTACTTCACCCAGTTCATCTAGAGTCCTTCTACGCATTTCCCAACAAGGTCAACAATGAATCCTATGACCTGTGTAGGTATGTTCCTTCTTACGAGCTTTCCTGCGATCAGCTGGCAGGCTAGGCACACTGCGCCATTCTGGATGGAAGATACCTTTTAGCCTCATGTTCCCTTTTCTACATCGCCATATGTGTCTTTGATCTTCTGTGCCAATGCGCGATCTGTAGCCTTCCCTGGGTAGAAGTCCTACGGGTCGAGTCCCTCCATGCTCAATCTAGTGATCCTATGGATCAGTGTTGGATCGACTGTGAT
Source organism: Picea sitchensis (assembly GCA_010110895.2). Classification (NCBI taxonomy): domain Eukaryota; kingdom Viridiplantae; phylum Streptophyta; class Pinopsida; order Pinales; family Pinaceae; genus Picea; species Picea sitchensis. Next base: position 87,125 of record SNQJ01S0070883.1, read on the forward strand.
GCATCGGTCTAGCCATAGGTAGCAACCATGGTAACATGAGAGAAGGATCTTAACACACGCGTTAACCTCCTGGTGCATTCCAAAGTGTGGAATCTTCATTACATTCAAGAGGGTGGACTGCGTGAGGTTCATAGTCCATGGATGGGGGATTATTTTCGAGTTCTTCCCCTTCGTCCTGGTCAAGTATTTGTAAGGAGAAAGCATATTATGGTTCTTGCGGTCTCCTAGGTTGAATTCGTTGAACTTCAACTTCATGATCTTATCCTGCTGCACTCTAACTGCACATATCCCCTTCAGGAGGTACGCAGTAACCAAGGTATAATCAAAGTCTCTCAGGACACTTTCACGACTCATCGCGCCAGCCATAGGTGGGATGTAGTTGGGTAGGATGGTCGGGATTATCTTCACGTTTTCCAAGTCATCTCGGTGCTTGGTTCTATTCTCTGTTGTCGGTACGGATGGTCCGGATCCACAAGAAGTCGACAAAGAGGATTGCACTCTTCTCGTTGATGACGCTTGAATACCTACAGACATTACTTTTTTGGCCATGATATCGATGATAACTTCTTCGATGGCTTTCTTGGCGATGCTAAGCTTGTCTGACATACACTCTTAGATCGGATAACTCGGGTGGATGAATGAGTGTGCAATGCAATGGAACAAGTGACGATCTCAATAAACACATCGCGGTAGCAATGAGTTGGCTTGGATGCAATTCTCAAAAGTGTTCTTGGTGCAACAGTCAACGGACTAAGTAGGCATGAGGTAACGGATCTCTCCAACGGATGAGAGGCCTTCATTAATGCGGTTATGTTAATTGTGGCATGGTCCCAATGGTCTGATGATGAGTCTTCGGGACATTACTATTGTTCTAACCATTCGGTTCGTCGAGCTAATGGTTATAATTCTTTCAACGACTATATTTCTTTGCCATGGTGAAGTGCCATGTTGCGTTGTTCTCATATCCCGGTGAAGTTCCAGTCTTGCAAACCTTCCTTCTGCGAAGTCCCCTCTCGAACCTTTTGTAACATTTCTATACTTGTTCTCTTCTTACTGAGCTTTCTAGCCTTCTTCCCGATGATCTTTGTCTCAGTATTCCTCTTTCCATTCTGATTCTTATCTTCTTTTGGCATAGTAACTTCGCGCTATTGGGATTCTTTCATAGGGTCATAGAGTAATATGTATTCTCTATCTAGGGTAGGTGTTCTACTCGTCTATGAGTCTTCTTATGTTCTTTCAACTTCGACATCCAAGTTTTTGGTTCTAAGTAGCTTCGATCTGTGCTCATGTTCTTCAATCAAGTGTGTTATCCTCCTAGTCATAAAATCTCTTAATTCTTGCTTCTTCTTCTCTAAGACTTCTTCTTCTTCTTTCCTTCTAGCCTGATCCATTTCAATCCAAGGTTTTCCTAGTAATATAGCAAATGGGGCGTTGTTCTCAATAAATTTAACAATCTCAAAATATTCCTTTGTTGAGGTTCCATGAGCACTCATAGATATCTCTTAATTCTTGCTTCTATGCATTCTTTTTCTTGGAAGATCTCTGATAAGTTGATATTTTTGTGATCATTTAGGGTTTCTTTCATTTGTAGCAATACATTCTCTGATTCTTTCTGGGGTTCTGCCATGGTCTCAGTTTCTTGACCTCCCTTAGGGTTTTATTTTCTCATATTCATTCTTTCGATCTTAGCAATCATTCTAGGGAAATCTAAAACTTCATGATCCATGGCTTTACAACAAAGACAACTAGGTCTTCTACCAAGGCATTCCTTAGCAAGATGTCTCGATCTTCTGCAATTGTAACAAAGGGTTATTCTTCTTTTTCTTTGAAATGATCCCCAGCCTTTCCTGTACTGTGCACTAGGATCATAGTAGCTAACCTGCAAAAAAATATTTAGAGGGCCCTGCATCCATTTGTTAATCGAAACATTCTTTCTATGCATAGGAATAACATATCTTTCACTATTTTTGCCAGATCTACTCATATCAAACCTTCTTTCATCTAGTTGTGCCCTACTTTTCAATCTAGGAAATTTTTTCTCAAGCATACCTAGATCCATACTTTTGAAACAAAAATTTCAACTTATCTTACCTTTTCAATCAAAACCTTTCACTGTTCTTACCTTTATCAGAGCACAAAGCTTTAAGATCTTACATCTTTAACCAAAACTTCTTACTTTACTTTTATCATAGCACAAAGCTTTCAGGTCTTACCTATTTTCTGACTTTTCTTCTTGGCACAGAGCTTCACAGGTCAAGTAGAATATTGTGCACTAGGGAAACAGATCTACGCACGGAGCTTTTCTCCTTCAGTTCCAAACAATCACAGTTTCAAGTCCCATCAACAGAACCATTTGTTGGAACGGGGGAAGACTCAGGGTTCAACGCTTACAACAATGCACCAACAAACCCCTAACTTCCGACCCTTTCGGAAACACCTGCGAAGTAGATGAAGTCTCACCCGAGGTAGAGGTAGGGGTGGTTGCAGGACTCAGATGTCTGCAACCTTAGCTAGGAAACAGATCTGTGATTGTAACACCTTAACAGAGGACTTAGCAATTATAGTTCATTAATATTCAGTCTTAGTTTACAATGCAACTAAACCCTAACAATAGATCAACGCGGTATTCACACAGATCCAATAGATTCAAGCACTAAGCATACAAACATAGATCATATCTAGCATTCATTCACATTATTCATCACTAAGCTACCATATTAGATTCTTCTAAGCATACATCAGTGCACTAAGAATTTAACCACATAAACAAGAGAACAACCATAAAGCACAAAGAAACCACAACACAGGATATACGTGGTTCACCCCCACCCTGGGGATACGTCCACCAACTCTTCTTCTTTATTTCTTTCTGTCAATCTTCTACATGCACAGAGCCATGATATCTTACTCCGCAGAGGACAGAAGATCTGCGCGCACTTCGCTAGATCCTCCTTCCTTGAGTTACATCACAGAGCCTCTTCACAGTCTCTTACAATCACTTACACTTAGCTCTGCAAGTTCTCAACATAGCATGCACAAAGCACTTACAAGTTGCACTTAGCACAATGTCTAGCCTCTCTTTGATCACATAGATCGAACTACTTCCTACATCGCCTAGATTTCTATTTATGCATTACAAAAAGGGACTAAACATGGGTAAACCCATGGGCCTACATCCACATTCCTGTTACATAAGCCCAAAACCCAAAAATCCCTAAAAAGGGGCCGAGATCCCGCGATCTCCGCTTTGACTTGCGCTCTACCTTCAACAGCCTGTCGAAGTCCCAAAAGTAGGTCAAACATGACCAAGGATCCTGAAAACTTGGTCAAGGGCTAACACTCATCCACAAATGAAACAACTGCCTCCTCTTCAGAAACATCCTCAATCATGGCCATAAAAAGATTTTGTTCCTTACACTTGTGCCCGAGAAAATATTTATCATGACAATTATAAAAAAGACCCTTAAATTAGCATTCAACCATTTCGCCCTAGGTTAATTTATGGATCTTGAGGGGAGTTGCAAAAGGGGAGAGATTGGTGAGTTTAGGGTGAGGAATAAAGGATGGTTTTCAGATCTAGGAGGATACAATATGTTGTGCTTCCTTGTCTCATTGAGTAGTTTCCAACCATGTCTCGGGGCATGCCATGAGAACATGAGAAAGGATTTCATATTTTAGGTTGTTAATAAAGCATTCCCTGAAGAAGGCATATGGCATACCCTCCATTCTGAAATCCAAGTTATCAAATGATGTGATAAATCCTTCCACTATCCTAGACTGCTTCAACTTGGTCAAATGACCGAAATGGTGGGTGTCAAATTCAAAGCGGTCATAAAGATCTGCAACAAACTATGTCCAAGCAACATACCCTTGGCATGCCTTTCTATGTCATTGCCACCATTTTCAACATTCTGGATTCATATGTGGGATACCATAATAGAGCTTGGCTATTTCATTAGTAATTCCATGCAAAGAGAAATAATGTTCCATTTGAGTGACCCAGCTTGTGGGATCTGGGCCATCAAATTTGTTCACCTCAATTATGGGAAGGCATGGGTCTCAAGGAAGGTGGTTGCAATCAGGAACTTGGTAATGGGAAGAGTCATGGTCTTCCTGATAGGATGGTTGTTCAGAAGAGGAAGGGTTTAGAGAACAACCCATCAATTGGTCATCTGTGTCTTTGATGTCTTTGATGTTGGCACATTGGTCCTGGAGGGTTTTAACAGATGAATTGAGAGTCTTGATGTCCTCCTTGTTCTAGATGTTGTCAGTAATCAATGTATTGAGTTCTTGGAAGCAGGTGGTGGCCATTTGGGTAGAGGTAAAAAATGGTCAGGAAAATGGGATAGGTGGTAAATAAGGGTGTCAAGAAGGGTGGTTGGGACCACTAAGAATAATAGTGACAAGTGATAGGTACCACGGTGATCAGGGCAAAAAGGGGAATGCAATGGGATAGGGACCAAATAAGGGTGTTGGGAAACAATGCAGGTCCACTAAAAAAATGTATTAAAAATGATAGGTACCATGGCAATCATGGCGAAGAGAGGAATCCAATGGGATAGGTTGCAAATAAGTGTGCCAATGGGACCACTATACTCTCTTTTTTTTACTCCTAGGGAGTTATACTCTGATCTGAATAATACTACAATGTCGAAATTCCCAAATTCTTAATAGAAAAAAACAATGTCCAAATGTCCAAATTATGAATAGGAGAAATCTTGTTTGTTCCCTTTCTATTTTGTTTGTGTCCCAGGGGTTAAGGTTTTTCAGGGTTTCTATAGGAAAGGTTTTTCCCTGTGCTATATCTCTCTGATATACATGTGGGGTCGAATAGTAGTTCTTGGCCCAATATCTCAAGGCACCAACTAAGGAGGGTAGACTGTACCCTTAGCCCTACTACCCGTTTACCTAGGTACTAAAGAGTATCTTCCTGAGTGTTGTTCTCGGTGGCACTATAACAGTCAGGCGGACAATTAATTGATCTACACATGATTTCAAGACACCTAGGCCAATCCATATACCGATGTTGTCTAATGCGCTACAACTCGAAGGGTTACTAATAGGGGTTACAAGGGTGGCCAACAATGTGCACTTAATTACCACTTGTAGTTCCCGTGTGTATGCTTCCACGACCGCGGATTTATGCGCTAAAGGACATATCTTTGTAGCTTAAAGATGTTGAAATACATCTCTACCTGGAAAACAAATTACCCACGATTACAGCCAAGGAAAGTGCTCTGATACCACTTGTTAGGTACCATATCTATTATAATAGTATAAGCAAAAATATTGCAGTGAATAACAATGAAATAGCAACAGAAAATAGAAATACTACAGAGAATAATAGTCGAATAGAAAAACAAATGGATCCATAACACCAGAATAATACCTTTATTGATAGGAAACAATGTTCACTTGCCTCTTTGAGGGGCAACCTCTAGCATAGTAGAGCTCTATTACAATAATTCTCAAGACAAAACTTTTCATACCACAACTCCTATATACTAAATATATCTACCCAAAAGAACAATCTAGAGGAAGATCCTTCCAGAAGCGAAAGATTTTATTAGGTCTTCTTACATTTGAATTATTCTTCCTTGTTACTAGGCCTTATTAATATCGTCCTTTATGACATGGAAAATATATTATTCTACCTATGTGAGGGGTTAGGGAGGTTAGGTCCCTAACAAATTCAGTATATCCCATTTTTTTTAAATCTGTGATGGTTCGATAATTTAACCTCAAAGGCAATGATTGGGGGCTTCAACTACCACCCCTCATAGGAAGCAATAACTTGTGAAGAGATTGTGAATTCCTTACCCACATTAAAATGACTAGTTTAGAGATCAAAGGCCTAGAACTAGTCGCACCCTTAACTCTAGCCTTGGATATAACTAGACCTTTTCCTTTCTTTACTATTTAAGTCCAATCACCATCTAAAAAGGTAAAACTATTTAAATCATTAAAAACAACAATTCATCAACAATAATCTCAACCACACTCTACATTATAACACTTTTTTAATAATAATAATAATAAAACATTTTATATTAATTATTAGGTATCTTAAATCCATCATATAATGCGTAATACAACACGTTTCTACTTTCCTTTTTTGTTTTAAATGGTTTCAATAATCGTTTGACACATAATTCCATTTAATAACCGAACTCGGTAAATATATGTTTTAAAATATAAAGTTAAATTTTATGTTATAAAATATAAATTTAAGGGTGACATCATAACCATGGGTGGAAAAATCCGAAAATGTATTTAGAATAAGATTTAAAGATTTATATAAATATATAAATATATAATAAAGAAAAAGTAAGTCGAGCATGCTTCTCGTGCTTTAAAGATAATGATGGTTCGTGAGTTCTATCAAACGCCTCACTAACCACAATAATCATGCCACCTCCTTAATTTGTCTATATGTTCGAGACTTAACTCGTGAGGATATTCAACCTTATCAAAACACAAACATTAAAATGTTTTCAATAATCATGCCATCTAATTAATTTTATTAAATCACAGAAACATTAAAATATTTTCCACAATCATGTCATCTCATTAATTTGTCTAAATGTTGGAGACTTAGCAATCAAGGGTAGAGCTATTTAACCTTATAAAAATGTTAGAACATTATCAATTTGAAAGTTGTCAAAGGACCCACGTATAGGTGGTGCATAAGACTCATTACTCATAGACAAGGGTTCCCTTATGGGTGAGTTCCACCACAGTCAATTTTACAAACATTATATGTATTCGCTAAGGTCCTTGTCTTTCTAGCTTTAGAAAGGAGGTTTGTTCAATTATTTATTTGAAATAAATGGATTTTATTTTTTATTTTTATCAATGTGAAAATCAAATTTTTTTTGTGAAGAATATATATATATATATACTTTTGCTAAAAACATGTATGATGGTGGACCAAAAGTTTATTTACTATGATATGATCAAGTAAATAAACTTTTGGTCAACCATCATACATGTTTTTGGCAAAAGTGATAATGTTTTTGAATATATATATGATCAAGTAAATAAACTTTTGGTCAACATCATACATGTTTTTAGCAAAAGTGATGATGTTTTTGATAAATCTCTATTTTATTTGGCCTTGATCTTCTATTACTTACTCGTGACTAGTTATTTGGGTTGTGGTATCACTACAATAACACAATTTTGTTTGTGTAGAAATAATATATAATCTCTCATTTTATTACATTACATGGTATCATACCACGATTGAAATTGAGTCCCTCAGTATAGGCCCAAGGAAATGAAAGCTTATAAGAATAGATTGATTACTATAGAAGTAATATGTATGGAAACCTATAAGTGCCCATGGAAATGGAAGTCTAAGAGAATAATTTACACACATATAATGCTTTTAAAAGCTTAGTGTTAAGCATGTAAAGAGTATTTAGCATCGATGTTTATTTAGTTGGATTTTAATTAGAATTTAGCACGCAATTGATGTATTTGAAAGATAAATAATATTTTGGATTGTTAAAATAGGCTAACAGAAATAGGCCTCAAAGGAAAATCTCTTACCTTTAGATAACCCCATGGACTGGAATGTGCAAACTGAATACATGACAAAAGATCTATAATCATATTATTTTTTTACTTCTTGGGAACATTGAATAGAATGAATTAGCAAGTAGATATATTATTTTTTTTAATATTTTTAATTTTTTTCATTCATTACTTCACTCATTGTCGGCCTGCAGGATGGTCTTTGGTTCAACACATGTAAGCACTAGTTTGACAATACCGGTGATGGATTTCATGTCATAGTTTTCACCCAATTTCTTTGATTTCGTCGGGATTTTCATTCGTCTCCACATAAGATGTCACCTTTTAAATACGCCCAAATATAATTATTGTCACTGAGCAACACAATAAATGAATTTAAAAATCATATTATACTGTTAAATTCTGAGGAATTTTAACATAGAAGGAATTTAAAATTTTGATTTTTTTCAATCTTAAATAAATAAAAATGTCAAAGGAGTGGTCACATCCTGAGAAGGTGGTGGGTCAACTGAAGTAGAACATCAAGTGACATCGAAGGTACTACAAGATGATGAGAAATGTATAACGCTTTGGTATCCAGGAGTTGGTTTTGTAATCGATCTACTCGTGCATGGTGTTTTCTGTAATCAATCCACCTGTGGTCGTGGTTGAAGCTACGTTTGATCTGCGTTCTGACCTTTTTTCTTCATTCAGTTCAGGGAGATGTTTTTTTCTTATCAATTTATATAAACCTAAGTATAAACCCAAATTTTCACATTAGGAAGCAAGGAAGTATCTTGAAGCCTTTTTATTTTATCGAGCTTTTTCAGAGTAAATGATATTTGAACTTAATATATGATGTAAGTTGGCAACATAATTTTGTGGCATTAATAACTTGATTCAATAATTAATTGAAGATCCTCAAAATCAACACGTCAATCATTTAAAAAATATATGTCAACAAGAAATGAATCATTGAAGAGATTGTCGGCTACCAGTATAAGAGGTTTAGTGGTCCAAGGCAGGAGCAACCTTAAAATAATATTGATTTGACATCCTTGGTTCTTGAAAATCCTAAACCTGGATACCATGGAAAAAGCTACGTGCAATAAGGAGGACATATGACGTTATGCAAGCTCTTCAATCCAGAGAATCCAAACTGAGTGGTGACTGAATATTATTCACTGACAAGTCCATGAAAGTTAGGCTTCTGCACTATTCCAGCTAGCCGGAAATGTTTCCTTCTAGCTGGCTGAAGTGAAGATCGAGTCTCTCCAACATACTAAGAGTTTCCAAACTCACCAGAATGCTCCCTTCCAACTGATTATGTTACAACTACAAGATGTGAAGCTGGGTCAACCTACCTAATTCCATAGGAATTTCTCCAGGACAAAGAGCATGCAACTCCATCATATTACCCAATTGTGGAGGTATCTCGTTGGAAAGACAATTCAGTATCAGAATTAGAGAGGACATATTTTTCATCCCGGTCAACTCCATAAGACGTTTCCTTCTCTATAATTTTGATTGAGGTACAATGCCTCCAGGTTTCTACATCTGGTAAGAAACCGAGGAAATTATCTTGTCAACAAATTGATATACAGGATCTGGTGCTTTAACAATTTCATATTGTCGAATTTAGGAGGGATGGATTGGATATAATTGTTACCCAAATTGATAAAGGACATTTTTCGACATTTATCAAGCTGGGAGGTATGGGATCAATTAGATTAGATACATATGGAGTGCCAAACATAAATTACGAGTTTTGCACTCCTAAAAATCATTTTGTTAGATGCCTTCTTCAATCTTTTTTTCTTGTCAGTTTAACATGATAAGCTTAGTGAAAAGGAAGCTCCAGATGCCTTTCATCATTTACCTTACCTCTTCCCATTTTCTTAGTTGGGACTTTTCCTATTGGTCGTAACCCGCTATCACTATTTGTATTATCCTACTTGCACTCAAATTTCTATAACATGTTCATCAATGTAGAAACAAACTATTTGAACCATACCCAAGTACAATGAGAACGCAACTGATAATTTGTATGAAGTTTTAGTAAATACATAATATTATTCCTTCCTCTTTTTCTAAAAACAATGCATTGAACAAAGGGGACTAAATAACCATCATTGTTTCAATGTCAGCAATCAAACTAGACAGAGACAAGATGTAGTATCATTTTGAAAATTTAATAAATTTCTTCAATAAGAGAAATATAAATTATACTTGGTAGATATCATTGAATATTACTCCTCTTAATGTGGTTACGATGAAACAAAAATACTTTGTAAGACATTCAAATAGTGTTTGTTTGTGTTCTTTTTGAACTTGTTAGGAGAAATTTTAAAAAATAAATAGCGATGAGACCAGCAAGAACCTTTTGTAAATTGTCTAAATCATGTTTTCTTATGCAATCTATATACAATTTGAAGTCTAAACCATGTTTTTTTGTGCAATCTACAGAAAAATTGAAGTTTTAACCTAATGAGATCCCGTGTCATGAAATGGATGAGTTAAAATGAAATCCATCTTTTCAAGAAAGGTTAACACATTTCCCTGTTCCATGAATCATGCTTCAATTGGCCTTGGAAAATATATGGATAGATGTCAAAAGATGTTATATTGAAGACATGAACTACATGTTTTTGTGCAATAAGATCTAGGAAATGTGTGTCCTTTATTAATGGTCTCAAACCATGTCAAAAGAAACCAGAGGCATATATTTCACAAAAAATAATGTCTCATCTCCAAAAGGCCTATTACTTGTTGTCAAGGAAGTAGATGACCAGGGCCGATTAGAAACATAATATGAGTTTTTATTGAACATTTTTCTTTGCAAAAGGAATTTGCATTAGGTTTTTATGCCAAAGTGTGATTTCTAGAAACTCATATATGCCTGAGAAAGAAAGCGGTAATGAGCCTTAAGCATAAAGTAGGTTCCTAATATGTTATAAGTTGTAAATAGTATAAAACATACTAAATAGGTTGACATGCAATTCGATGTATGGATATTGCATGTATGATTATTAAAATGTCATTGACTTACAATCATGTGATTATTACAGGATCTCTCAGTGGAGAAAATAATTGATGCAGAGAAGTAGCGCCATTATTTTTTCTATGGAGGACTCTAGAATGCCATGAACTCTCTCCAACACTGCTATAGAAGACTTTAGAATGCTCCAGTTCTCCAAGTAGTCCCGCCTTCACAAGCACCAACTTGTTGGTTTCGAGATAAATTAATGGTTTTCAAGAGCCCAACACTCGGCGGAGGAACTTGGGTTTCCCGGCTTCTGTGGTTCCTCATAATCCTCTTGACTATGGGGTTCCAACACCAACTTTCCAATTTCCAAATAGGTTAATGGTTTTCAAGAGTCGTGTGCCATCCTTGTATGGAGAAATGTTTCAAGAGCCGCGTGCCATCCTCCTATGGAGAAATTGCAGAGGGTGCATGCAGATTCCTTGAGAGATGTCGACCTATAAAATAGCCATCGCAACGTCATCAGAGTGAATGTAGTGTGCAGTGCTTCAAAGTAGCCAGTAATATAATTTACGAATAATGTTTTTTTAATTAATTTTTATTTCTGAAAAATAGCTAAAATATATCCTCTTACACTAGGGGATTTATGTCAAGTCAAACTAATTTTAAAGAATAAAAAAATAGATAGAATAAATCACAAAATTCAGAAAATATATTATTTTTGGGAAAAAAAAATATAATGTTTTTTAAAAACATTTCAAAATGCTCTAAAATGCACCAATTAATGTAGCATATCGCACCCATTAATAGGCGGTCAATGATGATTGTCCGCGAAGCAATTTCTATAGTCCCTTGCCATAGGCAAGGACTAATAAATCTAGAATATGATGAGTAACAAAGAAGAAACCTCAATTGCCATTCTAAAAACTCATCTAGAATGATTGAGACTTGTAACATCAATTGTAGTTCTCAACCATTCTATAAGTCTTGTGAATGTGAATGTGGATTTAGTGTTTCTCTCTTCTTTATAGGTACTTATTGTTGAATACTCCTTAGATGGGATGAAATAACATTATGAATGGAACAATTTGGACCCAAAAAGGTCAATAATGTTTCTATCAAATTCAAAAGAAGCAAGGTGTCAGAAGTCAACAAAATCACTATTGGTTGTAAATCTATTAGTTAAATGGAAAGACATACAAAATAAGAAAAATTAAAAATGAAAGTCTATCATTTCTTCAAGTGGGAAACAAATAAATAACGCACAAGATGTATTTCTAGTCACTTTAAAAGTAACCATGTTAGAAAGTGACCTTAGCTTGGTGAAGTTTTTTATTGTAAGTGTTGGGTTGATCTAGTGATCTAGATTCCTCAAAATTTAATTATCAATTTGGGTAGGTAAATGTGTGAGACACTCGCACAATATGTGTAGAACTAATATTAAAATTGCCTAAGAACTCCTATTAAAACCAAAGCAGTAATATGTCAGACTCAAAAATAGAAATTGGTTCTTTTAGTCATGATCACTCAGACTTGACCATTTATGGTAGGGAATCGGATCACAAGAAAATCATTCACTTCTTCAAATTGTGTCTACTTGCAAACAAACTATGTTTTAGTCAACCAAGATTCAAGGCCAATAAGGGTTAATTTGAAATGTGAGTAAAAAGGTTGAATGAAAGGTAAATTGCAATAAAGAAATGAGCTGATAAGAAAGACATAAAGGATTTCCATATATAGTTCAACTCTGATCATATTCGTCTGAAGATTGTTTGTATGGCACGGTAGATGAAAGATCAATAAATCAATTTGTATTTGACATCAATATCAGAAAAAATTAAATCACCATACTCAGAGTAATGTTGTTGGTACTGTATCATAATCTACAGGAAATTATAACAACAAAAGTGCATTTACAGGAAATCACAACAAGTGTGTATCTACAAGAAATTACAACAAATGTGCATCTACAGGAAATGAATGCAAGTAGTGAAAACTACTTATAAAACAACTATGGAAGTAAAAAATATACCAAGGGTCCTCCTGGAATATATTGTTAAGGAAAGTTCATACTATTTGAAAATATCTTACACATCAACTTAAAAGAAGAACTCCATTGTATTCAATCAATTGTTTTTTAATCAACGGTTACAGTTTGTTTTCATCCATTTGATTTGACAATAAAAATATTGAACTCCCCATACATCTACTCAGCATGTTAATATATATGAGATTTCATATAACAAACTTGCTACCTCTATTCCTTCATCTACAGATCTTGAAAATAGATTTTTTTCCTTGGATGGGGGCAACCCTTAACATGTGATTTTGAAAATTGATCGCTACAAAAAATTCTGGGAAATTTGTTTAATGGAATGCTCATACAGCCCACATAATGCACTTTTTGGGGAAAATATGAAATATGTCACCTAAATGGACATGTTCTCGACAAAACCCATGTTTTGGATTTTATAGATTCCCCATCATATGCTCGCAAATGATCCTGCAAAACCACCTTTGTTAACCTATGATTCCCGTGTATTTCCTATAATAATTGTCTACTCATAACTTCGTGAATTTCCTGTAATAAATGCCTGTCATTTGTTATTGGATTTGACCACCGGGTTCTGACTGCTGTGAAGGAGGTGAAATAGAAAATTTTCCATCTTTTATCATTGATGAATCATTTCCAGGAGGAATTTTTTCATTTGAACTAACGGAGGTACCCAAACCTTCAATTCCTATAATAATCTTCCAAAACAGGGTTAATTCCTGTAATAATTGGATTATAGGTAGTTTTGCAAAGGAAAATAGCTTTTAATGTTATTTACAAGAATAAAACATGAGTTAATCTCAATTAACAACTTATTACCTTATTTACACATGTTATGTCATCAACTACTGGCAAAAGTAAGCAAAACTAGTAGTTTTGGGGGTCAAAATGGGGGATAATGGAGCTAGAAAAAGAGTTGAAACTAACACATAACATCTCCCCCAGATAGAGGATATTACATGTCCTCATGCAATTTAATTCCAAAGTAATTGTTGATCCAAGACTTCAAAACTATGTCATGATTCCTCATTAAAAACTTGATTTTCTTCCTCAATCTATGGTTCAAAAATAGTTTCCTTAATTTTTGTATAGCCTCTTGTTTTGGTAAACTTTCCTCTTCTATTTTTTCCTCTTTTGTTCCCTCTTTTCTTTTATGTGTTGGTTTCGTTTACAGTTTTTACGGGACTCTAGAAATATTTCCATTTTGATTTTACAGGACTTTGCTTTGTCTTTTTTACAATACTACCCTTCTTGGTTCACTATGCACCTTCACACACTTGTTCCTTTTTGTCACCAATTCCTATAATGTTGAGTTTAGGGCTTACATGATTTTTTTTTTCACTAGATGACTCATTTCCTTTAAAAAAAAGTCGTCCCAGGCCTGGTTTGATTTTTCCAATTTATGCAATATAATCAATTTAACTAGAGCATGGTGATACAAAAGCCTATCCTTGTTGGGTGGATTTTTTTTTGAACTGCCATGGCTGTTTTCATAAGGATTTTCAACAGAAAATAAGGCATATTGATTCACTTAATTTTATCCTTAAAATTCCGCAAGAAATGAATATGGTAAAGAAATATTATATTTTACCTCCCCTCATAGGTCAAGTACTTATGGATGAAGAAAACCACATCTTTCCAAGTGTCATATAACCAATTTCTTAGAATTCCCTTCATCTAGTTTGGATTCTAGTATGATTTTTTCAAGAACATTGACCACCCTTCTCCTTTTAGTCTCTAGATTTTAATCCATATTTCACCTTTCCTCTCCAAACCTATGATGGTGGCCAGTGATTCCTCTGTAACCTAGTTGTTCTTCCTTCATATGTATCAACAAATTCCCTAGTTACAAAAACGTCATGATCCTAAAAATATTCAAACAACTAAAGTGAACCTGGTTTCTGAAATAAAACTTTGCAAGTGGAAAACTCATCAAGAAACGTTGGTCCCTATGGATCATACTAGACCATGAAAGGTTCCACCATATTCTTCTTTCTATCTATGGAATATGTTAGGTGATAAGTTTGACTCTTTACCAAATAGGAGAAAAATAATTCAAATAGGTAGTAGACAAGAGTTTCAAAGTGAGAGGGTAAAATGTTGGATAATGGAATAACTCATATGGCAGTTTAATGTGTTAACTCAAATGTTGATCCAGAATTATGAGAAGAATGAAATGAAAACATATAATTATAATATTAACACATAGGCATAGTGAATAATAATAGAGATATAGTAAAACTTGACTTCTATTAAATAAGAAATATGTTGAAACTATAAAATGCAGAATAAAAACAAGCTTGCTAGAATAGTGGCAACTTATCTCTGAGAAGAGATGTGATGGCTGCGCTCATTCACAAGAAGATGATTACAATGAGGATCTGAAGGAATTTTTTACAATAAACATGAATTCCAAAACCCTAGAAATCCAAAAACCTAACCCTAGGAGATGAAGCACCAAAAGTCATGTGGGCCCTGTTGGGGCAAGTTAGTACATCAACTTCTCAGGGTCATAAATTTTGCATACAATATTCGTTTAGGGCGCACAATAGCTCATTGGAAATATATTGATGATGAGATTCATTCAATAGGCTCAATCAAATCCTTCAACCATCATTAAGGTTCTCGGTCGTGAAAAAACATTGTTTAGGACCTCAAACGTTTGGGACCCAAAAAAACTACTAAAAATAGTAAGTTGCCAAGAAATTGTTTTGAGTCAGTTGGAATAGGTGGGTTTCCATCAAGATCCTCCTAGATCAATCCTCATCCATTAGGAATAAACGGTATCGATTATGTTGAGTTCCCCCATCAGATGAGGATATTCCTGCTAAATTTGGCCTCGGGTGAGCCACTTGCCTTGGTACAGGAGTTGCCATGCTTTGGCAACCCTATAAAATTGGATCCTTTGCTAACGAGTTCCCTTGACCTATGTGTCCAAGATATGATCATTGGATGCATGTTCCATGCATTCAGTCTTGATCTTTGTTCATGTCAATTATTTTTTTATCTCTAAGGTATCTAATAATGGTGGAAAATAGGGTCGAAGGAGGTCCACATTGAACATTGGGTGCAAGCCAAGGAAGGGGGGAATGTTGATCCCAAAAGAATTGTCACCCAAAGATTTGGTGATGGTGTAAGGTCCATAACGGATTAGATGAAGCTTCTGATGAGGCCCTATAAGTCATTCTTTCTACAAGTGCAACCAAAATTTGTTTCCCACCTGAAACTGGTGTGGCACCCGATGTTGATCATGGTGTTGTTTGTACTTGGCATTGGACTTCTGTAAAATATCCTGAACCTACTAGCGAATGTGTTGGATCCACTCAATGAACTGGGTGGCTTTGTCTGCTTCATTTGGAGCATGTGACAAGTCTTCCTAGGTAGCCACAAGGGTTAGTGCAACATCAATGGGACCCAATGGTTGAAATCCCAACCCCACATGAAAGGGGATGTGGTCGGTTCAGTTATGTATGGCGCTATTATAGTTGTGTTCAAAATAGGGAAGAATATCATCCCATGTGCAGGGGTGTTTGTAATTTTACATGTGCATGATGTAAACGATCATTCAGTTGACAACCTCAGTTTGGCCATCCGTCTGGGGGTGGAAGGAAGTGGATTTCATGACCTTGGTGTCCAATAGTGACTAGAGGCTCGACCAGAAGGTGTTGAGGAACCGTCTATCCCAATATAATATAATGGTTTATGGGATCCAAAAGTGTACCCACACTCATTCAAATAATATCTTGGAAGTGGCCTCCACTGTGATGTTCTTCTTGGAGGCATCCAAAATCGCCATCTTGGAAAAGCAATCAAAAACCAAAAAAGCATAGTCATTTCCCTGCTTGATGGATGGAAGTCCTGACATTTAGTCCATTGAGATGGTTTCCCAGACCCTTTCAGGAGTAGAAAGAGGAGTGTACAAGCCTTGTTTCTCAGTGGTCAGTATGGAAATAACGCAGGAGGTGTAGGGCCAGATATACTTGCTGACATCCTGTCGAAGTTTCTGATAGTAGAAATGTTGTTGCAGTACTGCCACTGTCTTTTCCACACCGAAGTGTCCTACCACCCAACTGTAGTGGGATTCCCAAATCATCTTTTCTCGCTCGCTTGATGGAACGGAGAGATATCCTAGATGGCACAACATCCCATCCTGAAGATGGAAATTAATGGCAGTTGTGTTTGTGCCCAACATATAGTAGGTGTTGGAGAAGTCAAGATCTGTCTCATATAGGTGGGTCCATACATATATCTCATGGCCACAAGAGTCAAGCACCGTGGTGAGTGTAGCAAATGGAGGTCGACTGAGGAAATCAACGACTCAGTTGGTACTTCCTGTTTTATACTTGATTTTGAGGTGGAACTGCTGCAAATATGTGGACTATTTATGATGGAGGTCATTCTTCAATTTTCCTTGTGTCTTCATGAACTGTAGCAGCTTATGATCAGTGTGGATGACCGTCTCCTTCCTGAGAATGTAATTCCTCCAATGGCGATAGGCTTGCATAATGGAGTACATTTATTTTTTTTATGTAGGGTACTTATGGTTGACATCTGATAGTGTCTCACTATGATAGGCCATGGGGTGGTCGTGATGAGTGAGGATTGTTCCCACAACATAGTCTGAAGCATCTGTCTCAACCTCAAAGGGTTGTTGCAGGTTAGGTAATGAAATAACTGGGGTTGAGCATAAGTGTTGCATAATATCATTGAATGTTTGTTGTTTGGACATTCCCCACATACATTTAGCCTTAACACCGCCCCTGGTTACTTTTTTGAGGGCCCATGCAATATGGTAGAATCCCAACATGTACCTGCGCTAACAATTGTCAAGGCCTAAGAAGCTATGAAGCTCAGTGAGTGTGGTTGGGGCTGGCAAGTCACGGATGACTTGGATATTGAAGGGATCCACATGTACACCATGAAAATCAACAATGTAGCCTAGGTATTGGACCCTCTCCATGCTGAAGGAACATTTTTCCAAGTTTTCATATATCTTGTGTTGTCGCAGAGTGTGTAGAACATGTTGAATATGTTGTAAGTGTTTCGGCCAAGTCTTGTTGTAGATGAGGATTTCATATAGATACACCACTAAAAAAATGTTAGTGAAAGGCTGCAAGATATTGTCCATCATCCTCATGAAATTTGTTGGGCAATTTGTCAAACCAAAGGGCATGACCAACCATTCCAAAAGACATTATTTTAACTTGAAGGCAATCTTCCATACATTTGTCTTCTCTATTGGGACCTGATGGTAGCCAGACTTCAAATCAATCTTACTAGAGTATTTTTCCCCCTTGAATTGATCAAGGAGATCGTTGATTCATGGAATCAGGTATCGGTTCCTGACTGTGATTTTTTTTAGGTCCCAGTAATCAATGCAGAGTCGTCAAGTCTCATATTTCTTCTGCACTAGCATGATTGGGATTCCACAAGGTGATGAGCTAGGTAGGATGTGCCAATTGTGGAGAAGTTCTTAGATCTGATGTTTGATCTCCTCATTTTCTAATAGAGAGCGACAATAGACTGGCCCATTGGGTAGTGGTGCGTCGGGGATCATATCGATGGAATGCTTGACCTAATAGTGCATAGGTACCCCATTAGGTGATGAGAATATGTCTTTGTATTCTTCTATGACCTTATATACTTACTTATGTTGCATGGAGAGGTCAGATGTGGAGGTCATGGATGTGGCTACAACCTTTCTCTCACTCTGAGAGAAAATCACAAAGAAGACAAACTTCTCGGCCTGAGAAATGACCTTCCTTCATTGATTGACCAAGATCAAGAAAATAGCACTAGGTGGGACTACCTCGGGTATCCTGTACAATTTCCTGTTCAAAGTAATAATAACACTGTGAGGCCTAGGCTCATATACAACATGAAGTTTCCATAAATGAGGTTGGCCCAAAAGAACATCACAAACTACAAGGGGAGAAACATCACACAATACCTCATCTTTGGATGGCTTGATTTTGTACAACAAGCGACATTGTTGGCTGATGCAAAGATCACTTCCTTGGTGGAGACATCCCATGGTTTAGGGATGTAGGTGTGGCATTGTCGACAGGGATAGTTTCTTGATGACCTCTACTGAGATGAGGTTCTTTTCGATACTGCTATCAATGATGAAGTGCAATGAAGTTTCTTTCACCCACATCTGTGAATGAAAGAGGCATTCACCTTCCTCTGGCTCATTGGGTTCACCGGGATAGATCTTGGTGGTAGAAACGGTGGCACTGGGTTCTACGTTAATGATTTGTCTCATCTTTTCTGGTTCTAAATCAGATTTAGATCCTACATATGACTCATAGGATTTCACCTCAGTCACCAATGACTTCTTTGAGTGACAATCGACAGTGTTATGCTAGGGGATCTTATGGAAGTCACACCACTTCCCAGTATTCTTTTTTGTCTTTACATTGTCCTTCTTTGCTTACATCTTGGACAGGTGATCCTGAGGTTTCCCATATTTTATCTTTCCTTTGTTTTGTGGGTTGGGGATTCCCTTTCCCTACTTCTGTTGTGAGGGGTTCCCATACCCAAACTTCTATGTCTTTTGTTTAAGCTTCTGCTCAATTTTGACGACATATCGATAGGTCGCGCCCAAGGATGAGATGTCAAAAAACACCATTTTTGTATGGATGTATCTATGAAGACTTTCACAGTATTTGAGCACCATATTTCACTCAGAATATTTGATACTGATCTTGGTGCGCAAGGTATGGAATACATTGGTGAACTCTGGCACTTTTTGGTCTCTTTCCTGCTGCAGTGTGGTCCATCTTGTATACAAGTCATCATAACTTCTAATAATGTAGTATTGTTCCTTAATAGCATCCCTGAATGAACCCCAAGTGGGTGCAACTGCAAATAATGTGGATTCCTCTATTTCCTTTTTCTCACAGAAAGTCTCCCACCAATCTTTGACATGGGGGATGACCTTGAGGAGGACAAATGTAATCGTTTCTCTATAGGAAAAGTTGTGGATAGAAACATACCCTTCTAGAAGGTTTAACCATTTATATACGACATCCACATATATTTTCCCTTCAAATAAAGGAATATAAAATATGATATGTACCTTGAAGGGGGAAGCGCCTCCACTTGAGGTGGATGTGTCGCTTGTTGACATTCGTCGAAGGATTTGTGCAAAGTTGTCCATTATCGCATTCCTCTATCGCTCGAGGGCTTCCTCAAGAATTTTTTTGAAAGGATCTCTTGTCCCATCATATTTATTTTTTCCCACCATGGAAATTTTCTTGGGCATGTGAGAGCATTTTTCCTCAAGAGAAACAAGCTCGAGACCCAACTCTCTATACTTTGACCGCGTTGGGGACATGCACTAAAAAATGACAAGGAGAAAACCAATCTGATACCACTGATCTGGATTTATGAGTGGAACAAAATGAAAACACAAAATTATAATATGAACATAGAGGAATAGATAATAATAACATAGATACAATAAAACTTGACTTCTATTAAATAAGAAATATGTTGAAACTGTAAAATGCAAACTCAAAACTAGCTTACTAGAATGGTGGTAGATTATCTCTAAGAAGAGATGTGATGGATACACTCATTCACAAGAATATGAGTACAATGAGGCTCCAAATGCCTTCTTTACAATAAAAATGAATTCCAAAACCCTATACATCCAAAAACCCAGCCCTAGGAGATGAAGCACCAAAAGTCATGTGGACCCCATTGGGGTAAGTTGGTACTTCAACTTCCCAGGGTCATAACTTTTGCATACAATATCCATTTAGGGCACATGATATCTCATTGGAAAGGTCTTGATGAGGATATTCATTTCATAGGATTAATAAAATACTTTTGCTATTATTGAGGTGCCATATCATGAAAAACATCGCTTCGTCCCTCAAAATGGCCCCGAAAGTTTGGGACCCAAAAAACTGCTAAAAATAGTAAGTTTCCAAAAAATTGTTTTGACCCAGTTGGAATCGGTGGGTGGCCACTGAGATCCTCCTGAATCAAATGCGTAAGGGTTCACTGAAAGAAAAGATGTCATCATTTCAAGGGTTTTGGCATGTAGAAAAACAATTTCATTTTACATGAAACCTTATCATTTGTAATGATTATATTTACATGTTGGCATTGATTAGATAGGATGAATGTGGTAGATGGTGGTTAATATCATGATTCTCAACGACAAAAATGAGAAAATGAAAAATCATGTCAATGTATGAAATCAGATTGTATGTACAATATCATCATATCAATTTCATATTGATATCATTTATAACATAAATGATGGAATAACAATGTGATATGACTTCGGGAAATCATGAGTGTAGTGAGGTGATCAGAGTGCTTCGATGTAGTTACACAAGGGAATTTGAAATTGCATTTTTAATGTATGTTGCATGTTTGAGAATCAACTCTTTATTTTCATCTAGTAAATAAACATTAGAGAACTATTACGTTGCATATGTATTACCTTGTTGCTTGAAGAATATGGTTATGAAAAATGATGTTGTTTTAATCTCATTGAATGTTGATCATTATGCACACTTGTTGAAATTTTCTTCAATTACCAGAATCTTCTGTTATTACAGGAAATAACTTCAATTTTCTGCTAAAATACAGGAAATAAAAGTGTTCTTATAGAGGAAAAGAAATTATGGAGATGTAGGATGAAGTAGGCACCAAAAGAGAGAATGTAATATGAAAATGATATGTATTGTGGAACCAAAATAATTGTTTTTTCTCTACCTCACTTAAAATTATGGAAACTACTATTGTTCTTCCTCACTTGTTGCTACTCTCCCCCACACCGAGATCTTTTCATGTCCTCGTGAAAATGAAGTAAGGAATTTGATATGTGTAGGGATACTCTTTAACTGTGCTTGAGGGATGAGTGCACTTCATGAAATCTTGAGCTAACATATGAGAGTGAGTCTTTCTAATGTTGACGTCATACAAGAGAGATATTAAGATCTAAAAATGATGTACACTTGAAGCCAAAGGAAAGTTGAAGTGTTGTATGTTGCCTCACTTGAAGATTTACTTTTTCTCTTACTTGATGTGCTAAACAATAAAAAGGGTTTTGATGTGTTTCTACTATATAAAATCCCTTGAATAAATCATATAACCAATGCATCCTCAGTAGTTGACTTTAAGTACATTGACCATGGCTTTGACCAAGGATTTGGGCTTTGGTTGTTCAGAGTTGAGGTAGTTTGATGAATCATGGAAGCGTCTCAGCATCATTCTGAAAAAAACCTAGATGATGGAATTCATCCCCAACGAGAACTACTATATATATCATCAAAGTGATATCATATTTTTGTAAATTAAAAGCTATAGTAATTCCTGTAATAAAAACCTGTAGTTCTGCTAATTACTGGAATTATGAAAATTTGAACAAAACATGCTTCAAAAATGTGCCTTTAAAATCTTCATTTTTCTTTTTTTCTAATGAGATCTATGCCAATTTTTCTTTTTTCTAAAAATTATGCCAAATCTTATTCAAATTATTGCATTATACACAAAACCTGTGTTTCAAAATTTCCTAATTTGGTCCCATTGGTTTGCAAATGATGTGCAAAGTTTGTCCCTAAAAACAACTTGCTACAGGAAATTTGTAGTTGACAGTTTGCTACAGGAATTTGTGTAATTGACTAGATTTCTAAATTATGCCAAACATGGAACCCCTGAGTTTTGAGGAATGACTTCTTTGACTGGGGCAGAGGGAAAACATCTAGGATTTGAATCATAATATTATTTTCTAAATTTTGAATTATGCAGGGGAAGAAATTCTTATAAACTTTGAACATTGAAATACTGATAATTTGAAAGAATATTACAGGAAATTTGCATAGACTCTTAAATTCCTTGTAATTGGATTTCTTGACTTATTGATGAATTCTACTCATCGGTACTTGGTTTTCAAGTAGAGTTCATGCTTAGTTGCACCATTAACCCAGTTTTCACAACTAAGATTATTTTTCTCTTTACTTTTTATTTATTTTTTATACTATCCTACTCTACTTGAAAAGGAAAAACCTCTTTCAAGTGTAGGAATACTTCCATTGCATCCATTCACATAGAAATGTCTCTAGTGTACTCATATCCAAATATGAAAAATATACCTTAATGAACACTAGGATATGAGAGGTCAGTTGTTCACATGGATTGAGTGCCAAGAATTGTTGAAGAATGGAGTCTTCAGGCTCGATGACTATCTTGAACCAAGATTCAATGTAACCTTGATTATCTAGGCTTTGTTGTTCAATATCTTCCATTATCATTCCATACAAGTCATCTGAGATGTACTCCTCGTACATAGAATCTGGTGATAGACATGCAAGAAACTCTTCAATTTCATGTTCCAACATTTTCTCTTCAATAACTAATGTTTGTGACTCTTAAGGATCTTTCTTGATGCGTTCATGGGTTCTCTACTCTTATTGAAAATATATTTTCTCTTTAGTTATGGCTCTGACATTGGAAAAAGGATTGAAGAAATTCCTTGCAATGATGAGCCCTTCTTTGCTCAACAATTTCTTGAAAATATTCAAGCTCTTTTGTTGGTCAAGATATTTTTCTCATGAATGGATTAGTGTATGGGGAGGGGGGTTTGCAAAAACAAATACTTCTCTATATGAAAGAAATAAATGAAATCAACAACAAATGCACCACACCATCAAAAATTTAAAAAAAAATTGATCATCTGTTTGAATTCCCTCATGCTACTAAGACTATGTTTTCACTAGGATGTCTGTTGACATGAGTTAGGTTTTCTTTCCATGAAAAACAAAAACTCATATAAAAGGAAACACACTTACAGTAACAACATGACGAGGGATCGAAGATACCCACTAAAGTGTATGCATAGGTTCCTACCTCTCGTATTATCGTTTCTCCTCCTCCAAGTCGTAAAGCTTGGAAAAACAAACAAAAAACAACAAAAATACTAAGGACCTAACAAAATCAGAAAACTTGCAAGAAGAAAAAAAAGAAATCAAGTAAATTACAACTAAAAAGAAACAGTTTACTTGTAATTTCAAAAGTAATTCCTTTAGTTCCTCCTCTGCAACGATGTGAAATGTTAGGATGATCTAGTGGTCTATATTCATTGGCATTTAATTATCAATTGGGGTAGGTAAACTTGTGATACATTGGCACAATATGTGCAGAACTAATCTTGAAATTGCCTAAGAACTCCTAATAAAACCAAAGCAGTAAAATGTCATACTCACAAATAGAAATTGGTTATTGTGTTCATGATCACTCCAACTTGACCATCTATGGTAGGGATTCATATCACAAGTAAATAATTCACTTCTTCAAATTTTTTCTACTTTCAAAGGAACTATGTTTTAGTCAACCAAGCTTCAAGGCCAACAAGGGTTAATTTGCAATGTAAGTTAAAAGGTTGAATGAAAAGTAAATTGCAATAAGGAAATGAGTTGACAAGAAAGACAGAAAGGAATAGCAGACATAGTTCAACTCTGAGCATATTCATGTGATGATTGTTTGTATGGAAGGGTAGATTAAATATCAACCAATCAAGTTGTCTTTGACATCAATATCATAAGCAATTAAACCACCATACTCATATTAACATTGTCAGTACACTATATTAATCTATAGGAAATTATAACAACAAACATGCATTTACAACAAATTTGCATCTATAGGAAATTACAACAAATGTGCATCTATAGGAAATGAATGCTGGTGAAAACTACTTCTAAAACAACTTCGAAAGTACAAAACATACCAGGGGGCCCTCCTGGAATATGTTGTTAACGAAATTTCAAACTATTTGAAAATATATAAAACATCAACTTAAAAGAAGACCTCCATTGTATTTAGTTGATCCAGGTGGATATCGATGGCCACCCACCTATTCCCACTAGCTCAAAATAGTCTTCTGACAATTTACTATTTTTAGCAGTTTTTCGGTTCCTAAACTTCTGAGGCCAATTTGAGGGCCTAGATAAAGTTTTTTTTGGATCAAGCACCTTGATTTTGGTCAAAGGCTCTAATTGAGCCCCCAAAATGACTCTCCTTGATGATACCTTTCCAAAAAGCTAGCGTGTGCCCCTAACGAAGATTGTATGCCAAAGTTACACCCCGAGGAATTTGATACACCAAACTACCCAAAACGGGGTCCACAAAATTGTTGGTTTTTCATCTTCCATGGTTAGGGTTTTGGATTTTATTTATGTTAAAAAGGCCTTTAGAGCCTAATTTTAATCATATTCTTGTAAATGAGTGTATCCATCGCATCTCTCCTCAGAGATACACTGGCACCATTCTAGCGAGTCTTTAACTCTATAATTTTATAGTCTGTACATTTTTGTCATTAATAGAAATTGTGTATTATTGTATCTCTTTGTTTATATATATGATATATGTTTGTTATATTATTGGATATCTAAAATATCTTTATACATTTATTTATTATATCTTTGCTCTCATTTCGTGCCAAAAATAATTTGGATCAGTGGTATCAGAGCATGCTGCTCTTGATCATTTTTTAGTGCATGTCCCCGATGAGGTCCGAGTATAGATGGTTGGGTCTTGAGATTGTCTCTCTTGAGGAAAATCACTCTCACGCACCCAATAAACCATCCATGGGATAAGAAAATAAAAATGATGGAGAAGAATATTATATTAATATGTTTCTTGAGTAATCTCTCACGCGATAGAGGGACATAATGATGGAGAATTCTCCCCACATCCTTCAATGCATGTCGATAAAAATAGGGGCATATTCATCAAGCATCCACTTTGGAGGAACCTTTCATTTCAAGGTACAAGTAAATTTTTATATTCCCATATTTGAAGGACATATATATGCAGATTCCCTGTGAAAATGGTTAAATCTGCTAGACGGTTATTTCTCTATTCACAATTTTCCCGATAGGGAAAAKATCACCTTCACACTCCTTAAGGATATCCCCCWTGTCAAAAATTGGTGGGAAACTTACTAGGAGAAAAGTTCCACAAAGGATTCTTGAATATATGGGGCCAAGCCCACTTGGGATTTTTTGTGGATGCGGTCAAGGAGTAATATTACCATGTTGGTAACTATCACGACCAATACATGAGATGGACCACACTACGGCAAGAGAGGGGAAAAATAGTACCAGATTTCACAAATGATTTCCATATATTGCACACCAATTTGGGTATCAAATACTTTGAGTGACATTTGGTTCTGAAATATTGTGGGGCTCTACATAGGTACATCCAAACTGAAATGGATTTCCTAG
Organism: Picea sitchensis; assembly: GCA_010110895.2. Classification (NCBI taxonomy): domain Eukaryota; kingdom Viridiplantae; phylum Streptophyta; class Pinopsida; order Pinales; family Pinaceae; genus Picea; species Picea sitchensis. Next base: position 112,929 of record SNQJ01S0070883.1, read on the forward strand.
ACATCTCATAACTAAGAGTTGCATATTGATATGTTTTCAAAATCGAGAAAAAATTTAGGCACCAAAACAAGCGGTATTTTGGGTCTGCAAATCCACCACAACCAAAGCATAATAAATATGACCCTAACAAATAGCCTCTATAAAACCATCCCAATCCACAAGAAATGAAGGGTAACTGAAATTCGAAGGGTAATTGGAAAGTGGTGTGATTTCCACAAATATCCCTGGCACAACACTGATGAATGTCGCTAAAAAATTTCATTGGTGGCTGAGATCAAAGACAAGGAGATAAACCCGGATTTGGAATATTATTCAAAAAATAATGGGAAAAGATAGACCATCAATGCAGTCCCTACTACTATTGGCGCGATTGCAACAATTCAACCAAAAGAGCTAGTGGATCTTGATGAAGGGGAGAACCTTTTTCATTCACAAATGTGGGTGAACGGGACCCCACTGCATTTTATTGTTGATAGCAAAATCCATAAGAACCTCATCTAAGAAGATGTTGTCAAACAGTTGGGATTATCGACAACACCACACCTACATCCATACCAAATTGGGTGGCTTCACCATGTATGAGACCTTTGTGTTGGCCATCAGTGTCTATTTTCATACAACATCCAACCCTTAAAGGATGAGGTATTATGTGATTTTTCCCCACTGGATGTCTATAATGTTGTTTTTGGCTAGCCATATATGTGGAAGTGCCATGCTATTTATGAGTCTCAACCTCATGGTGTCATTGTTAATATGGGAGGTCATGTCTATAGAATATCAGAGGTAGTTCCAACTATTGTCCCACCTAAGCAGTGCTGCAAGGTAGTATCGCATACTACAAAATTCAACTTCTTCACAGTCTATTCAAAAGGTGAACAGAATAACACTGCAACCACTGCAACCTTAGTACAAGCACCTTTTGTCCAGCAGAAGCAGGTCGACAAGATTGAAGAAAAGTGAAAGGATTACTTATGAAAATAGTCATCTCATGTATCCATACTGGTTAAAAATGTCAAACCCTTCCTTCCACAAGTTCGTGACAACCTTCAATAAGCTAAGCAACACAAGTTCTCCAACAAGGAAAGAAACTCATCAAGGTGCAGATTCAACAAATTATTTTCCCTCTCCCAAGGGAACTCAATGAAATGGATACCAATTATTCCTAAGGAAGGAGGATTGATACAAGTGGATATCAGTGGCCAACCACCTATTCCAACTGGCTCAAAAATTTCTTCTAGAAATTTACTATTTTTAGTAGTTTTTCGGTTCCTAAAATTCAGGGGCCAATTTGAGGGACTAAATGATTTTTTTTAGGATAGATCACCTCAATTGTAGTTGAATACTTTGAATGAGCCCCCAAAATGAATCTCCTCGATGATACCTTTCCAACAAGATATCGTGTGCCCCTAACGGAGATCGTATGCGAAAGTTACGCCCCGGGAAGTTGAAACTCCAAACTACCCAAAACAGGGTCCACAAAATTGTTGGCTTTTCATCTTTCGGGGTTAGGGTTTTGGATTTTATTTATGTTAAAAATGAATTTAGAGCCTCACTGTAATCATATTCTTGCGAATAATTGTATCCATCACATCTCTCCTCAGAGATAAGATGACACCATTCTAGTGAGTCTTTCACTCTGTAATTTTACAATCTACACATTTTGCTCATTAATAGAAATTGTGTATTATTGTATCTCTATGTTTATATCTATGATATATTTATATTATATTATTGGATATTTTATATATCTCTGTACATTTATTTATTATTTCTCCTCTCTCATTTCGTGCCAAAAATAATCCAGATTAGTGTTATTATAGTAGGCTTCTCTTGATCATTTTTTTCAGTGCATGTCCTCGACGAGGCCTGATTATAGCAAGTTGGGTCTCAAGCTTGTCTCTCTTGAGGAAAATTTCTCTCACACGTCCAAGAACCCTCCATGGCAGAAGAAAATTAAAACGATGGAGTAGAATATTTTATCAATTTGTTTCTTAAGCAAGCTCTCACGCGACAAAGGGACGAAATAATGGATAATTTTTCCCACATCCTTCAATGCCTATTGATAACAACATGCGCGTATTCATCAAGAAACCACTTGGAAGCACCCCACCTTTCAAGATACAAGTTAATTTTGATATTCCCATATTTGAAGGACATATAGATGCAGATGTCCTAGAAAAATGGTTAAATCTGCTAGAAGGTTATTTCTCTGTTCACAATTTTTCTGACATGGAAAATATCACCTTTGAACTCCTTAAGTCTCTCCCCCATGTCAAACATTGGAGGGAAAATTATTGGGAGAAAAGTTCCACAGAGGAGTCTGGAATATATGGGGTCGAGCCCACTTGGTATTTTCTTTTGGATGCTTTCAAGGAGCATTATTTCCCTATTGGTAATTATGACGACCAATACATGAGATGGACCACATTGCAACAAGAGAGGGGCCAAATAGTACAAGAGTTCATAAATAATTTCCATAAATTGCACACCAAGATGGGTACCAAAGACTTTGAGTGAAATCTAGTTCTGAAATACTGCGGGGCTTTGCATAGGTACATCCAAACTGAAATGTATTTCCTATACATCTCATCACTAGGAGTTGCCTATCTATATGAGGTCAAAATCGAGCAAAAATTTAGGCACCAGAAAAAACCGGATTTCAGGTTTGCAAATTCGCCACAACCAAAGCATGATAAAGACAAACCTAATAAACATCCTCCAAAAAACCATCCCAAGCCACAGGAAAGGAAGGGTAATGGAAAGATGAAGAAGGACACTGGAAAGTGGTGTGATTTCCACAAAATACCCTGGCACAACACTAATGAATGTCGCTCAAAATAGTCATTGGTGGTCGAGGTCAAAGACAAGGAGCCGAACC
>SNQJ01S0070884.1:26085-38497 GCA_010110895.2 Picea sitchensis
CACAACCCAACTACTTAACCAAATAAAGAAATGATTTTTTTTATTATTATTTTGAAATGCTTCAAACAAGAAAACTCGAAATAAATATTTTTTCTTTTCTTTAAAGAAAACAAAATGGAAAAAGTGAAAGACAAGGCAAGACCAAAAATGAACTCTGGCCCACTGTAGATCGCAGGGCGTCACTAAAAACACCAGACAAGATGATCAAAGACTCACAGACTCGTCTAAAATCCTTTCAAATAAAACACAAGAAATCTTTAAAAAAAATGAGCAAACGGACGTCAAACCTAGGATACAACTGTAACAATAGAGACACTGTACTTAATCAATAAACCCTGAGAAGTATGAATTCAATCAGGGAAGAGGTTGAATTCGTCTCCTTAAAGAAAAAATTTCTTGACACAAGCACACTACTGACACTTAAGCAACCCACGTATGTATGTGGGTTGTCTATAGAGTAGGACACGTATGTATGCGTGCATACCCACTACAGGCTACGTACACCTCTGCAACTTCTCAAAAAAAATAAAACAATCAGGCATATTGACAGGGCAGGGAGAACTGGTATGGCACCAACAGGTGACCATAATCCCTTAAATACTCAACAGACTTGTTGAAACTCAAAAAAGGTAATAAAACCAATTAAACACCCAAAAATATCCCCTAAAATCCTAGAGGCTTCCTCAGTATGGTCGCCAGTTCTACTATAGCGGGAAAACCCCCCTATGGACTACACTAGGGTTCAACATGTAGGAAGATCTAACCGTCTAAAAGTCTCCTACTTTTCTAACTACCCCGAACATACCCCACATTCATATATGAAAGACAAAGTGAAAAGATGAGGTAAATTTACCTTTTACTTCGCATCCGATGTCGATCCTCTCGCGTTCGATAGCTCCGCTGACTGCAAGCCTCCTCCCAAGGCTGACCTGAATTCACAAAAATATAAACAGGAAACTACAAACATGCATCTCATATATAAATCATGGGTTAGATGTTAGAATAAAGCATAAATAAAATGCAAACATTAGACACATCATATTTCGGGACAAAAAAAGTTTTCATTTTATTGATATCACAATGTTTACTTCCAACAAGATCGACAACTACTCCACGAACCTGGTCCGGGCTCCTCTTCACTAAGCTCTAACTACGTTTCCACGTATTTGTCTCCTCTTAACCTCTCTCTAGGGAATGGAATAGGTTTATGATGGAGGAAAAAGGAAAAAAATGGGAAATTCTGGTACAAATCTCACAAATTTAGGGTTATAACAATAGTTGGTCTAGTGTAACCATTTTCTACAGATTTCCAAATATCAAAACCAAGGGCCAACAGGTAGATTTTCATTCTTATTTTCCAGAGAGCATAATCATCTCCTTTAAACAATGGTGCTTTGTTGGAAGAATTTCCCTCTTGCTGATATATTTATTTTAGGATCTACCTTCCAGTGATTAGACTGTGTTGAAGGCACTGGCTCTAATACCAATTGTTGGAAATATTGAGAGGGGGNGAATAAATATTACCTTTTTTTAAAATTAGTAATTATTTTGTTATTTTATTAATCACCACAATAGATCAAGAATGAACTTGTATTTAAAATCAATTATATAAATATAATTAACAAGAATTACAAAGCTTATAAAGAATAATTTGTGATTGTGAAGGACACCAATCCTCTTTAGAGCACCAACTCTTGGAGACACAAATCCCCTTCTTTTGGGCACCAACCCTAGGAAGCACCAACTCCCTTGTTTTAGGGAACCAACCCTAGGAAGCACCAACTCCCTTGTTTTAGGGCACCAACCCTAGGAAGCACCAACTCCCTTGTTTTAGGGCACCAACCCTAGGAAGCACCAACTCCCTTATTTACACACTTTACTTAGAAAAATATATGAATCCTTACTTTCTCCTCCCTTCCACCCTCACTGCATAAGTATCTTCAGTTTTCCTTCTTAGACTCTACTTATTCTTTTTATCTTCTGATCTAGACTGCAGAGACACATTCTTATTCACCGTTCTTTCTTGCTTATAAAATATTCCAACCGGTGTGAGATTTGAAGCATTGTGTCCCTTTGTTTGAACTTTGAACCATTGCACCTATTCATTTAAATTAACAATAATAATGTTTTGTATTTTAATTTAGAATTAATATCTTCCTCAATTATTATTCATACATTATCGTGAAAGATTTTCAATTTAGTAAGAGGGATTTTCATAAATCGATCACATGTATGGATCAATTTCTTTTAACTCAATCCCATGCCTCTTTATTTCATTCTTATGCTTCTATTGCGTCCCTAGTTCTCCAACATATCACATTTTAGCTTTTACCATCTCTTTGTATTGTTATGGTTCTCTTCTTTGGTTTCCTACAGGAAACAAAGTTAATCCCCAGACGCTTTATCATTCCTTTATGTGACTGCAGACTCAAAACCACAAGATTATACATTCCAAGCGTTGTTTTGTTAGCGCTTTCTCTTTTCCTCCTTATTCTCCTACATGAGACCGTATTCAAATTTATGAGGGCTTATTTAATTCTAGGACCTTTTGTGCTCCTTGTTAGCTTATTTACCTTATCACGCAACTGGTGCTGGAACCAATTCCTTTGGTACTCCGACCTTTGCAATCTTCCAACTCTCCCAGAGTAAATTCTATCAAAGTGCGTATACTCTATTCACTAGTAGATCAAACAGTTTTGACTTAATCTGTGGTTGAGTGGATGGTCCACACAAACTCAACAAGGTGTTTTGTTAATGGCCTTCTCATTGTACACTTTTTGAATCTAGACCATGGATATTCCTTCTTGATGGACGATCATATCTTACTTCGAGGATTTAGTACTTCGAGACTCCGGGTGACTAGAAACCCGAAGTAGTTCAATTCCTCTAGAGGTTTACCTATCAAATAAGTCATAAAATGACGATGATCGCTTGTTGTCAGTTAACATCTCATGTTTACTCTATTCTTCCACTATGCTTTATCTAACGATCATGAGAGAACCTAGAGGATCTTAGATCAACGACCAATGGTTAATTCACAACTTTGGCTTTTAGTGATTAGCTGATAAAAGAAGCTTAGATATCCTTGAAGTTAGTAATCCTGGAGTGACATGGATTGTTGACGTCATTGTTGACGTGGAACTTGTTGAGTGGCTTCCATGTGTCACCATGATTCATGAATTTTGTAGACCAAATGTGCCAACTAGACCTTGACACTTTTCATCTCTCGATTGGGCCATGTATCATATTTTTCTTATTGTGTGTCTCTTATGTCAACGTCGAGGGACTAGAGAGTCCCCAACATCACATTTAAACCTCCCGTGGGGCTAGGCGAGAAGAGGCGAGAATATCACCGTAAGCTTAAAGCTCCATACAGGAATGCACATTGAGCTCCAAGATAAAAAAAATTCCTCTAACCTGCAGTCCAAGCGTGAGTTATTTGCCTTGTAATTTCACTTTTTAACAATATTTCATTTTTATAATTTTAATGCTTTTATGTTGAAATTTATACATTTGACATAACAAAAATTAAATCTAATAAAGTAAATGCAAATACTAAAATGAAAAGTCATTTTTTTTGTATTTGTTTTATAAGAAAATATTTAAAACAAAACTAAGAAAGTTAGTATAATTAAGTTATTTTAAAATAAAAGTTCACTAAACTAAACATTAGTTTGAAGATTACATGAGAGTAAAATTTTAATATTTTTTATTTTCTTTTAGAAGTTAGGATATTATAAATAATAATAAAATTAAAACAAGAAAAAAAACAAGAAAAGTTTATGCATATTAACAAGCTAATGAATAAAACTTTATACACATGATTTTTGAAATAAACATATATATATATATATATATATATATATATATATATATATATATAATGTTGTATTAAAAGAGGATGAGAGCGAAATTTTAAAAAAATAACAAAGGCAGTTTTAGGTAGAAGAAATTGATTTTCTATAATGTTGTATTAAAAGAGGATGAGAGAAACTGAGAATTTTAAAAAAATAACAAAGAGACAGTTTTAGAGTAGAGAAGAAATTGATTTTCATTTGAAATGCTCCCCATACAAATTCATAAATTTTTGAAATCTACAAGTCTCTGCGTAGACTAGGGCTAGGTATATAGTCTCCCGGAGGAAAATCGCCAAAGTGACGTGGCGAACTGATGTTGTATGATGTCACAGATGTTGAGTTGTGCTGGAGAGAAGGGTGAAATGTGTCATGTGGAACTGGGCGAATGCCACAACCAAACGACTGAGAATGAGTGCCACGTATCCTGCCTCATGAGTATGCCGCATGTCCTACCTCATGAGAGTGCCACATGTCATGACTATTGGTTGGATTAGATTTACTTCGGGTTTTTGGTTCTCCAGGAGTTTCGAATGTGAAACCTGAAAAATCGCCCAAAGGAAAATCCCCAAAGCGAATGATCTGCTGACGCGTGTCGTGGCCAACGAACGGTCCAAATTCACTTTGGATATCTAGGCTTTGGGAGTTTCAAATGTTTCGTGAAGATCTCCCAGAGGAAAAATCCCGGAGTGAAAAGATCTGCCGCCACGTGTCTCCGTTGATGTATGGTCCTGATTCATTTCGGGAATTTGGGTCTTTAGCTCTTCGAGAGTTTCGAATGTTTGTTCTTGGAAATCTCCCGAAGTGAAAATCGCCAAAGTAGATGATCTGTCACTGAGTGTCATGGTAGATGAATGACCCAGATTCTCTTCGGGTCTTTGGCAGTTCGAGAGTTTTGATGACTCTTGATGTTAAAATCTGCGCGATTCTTCACCTTGAATGGATCACAGCCCTCAATCTTATTCGCTTGATATATTTCCACCGTTGAAACTTTCCCTTGTTTATTTCAGCAACCCTGGCCCAAATATGACCATTCTAAGCGGCTGCATTTATCCACAGGCGTTTCCTGCGTATGCAAAAAGACTTGGTGGACATGTGGTGAGCTTAATCAATGGAAAAATATGAGAACAATTAATTCAAAACCAATCCAACATATATTTATCCTTCGAGAAACAAAGACAGACATGTGCAACGAATAAAAAATGAATAAGGACCAAGATACTTAATAATGGGAAAAATATTGACCAACCAGAAAAAGGAAAAAGATGAAGGCAGGGTCAAAGAAGAGGGGAAGAAGGGGATGCAGACCTAGGTTATAAAATTGGCTCCAAATAGGGGTAGCTCATCCCTATGATGTGATAAGAATTGCAAATCGGTGCCTTGATATCAGATGACTACTCTTACCTTTCATCACTTACCCTCGTTTCTGTCTACCGGCCCTGGGTATCTGTTACTGTCCCTCAACCATGCATTTTATTGAATCAAAAACTGAAATTGCACCCCAGTGCCTTGTTGGGGTATGGAGTCTTTATTCACACACAACTAACTAATCAAAAGAAACAATAACATAAAGTGCCTATGGTACAAGAGGGACCTTCCCTTGTCCTCCAACAAAGTAGTGTTTCAAGAAGCGCCCATTTACTGGGCCTCCAAAGATCTTTGTATCATATATATTGTGTAGAATGAATGTGTTGTTGTTCAGGACTTCAAAGACCTTAAAAGGGACAAACCAAAGGTTGTCAAATTTACCATGCTTGGTATTGTCATCCCTTCTGACATCCCACCTCAAAACCAGGTCACGTTCCTAAAAAACCTCCTTCCTGGTTTTGTTATCAAAGGTTGATTTGATCTTGCTCTTGTATGCCTCAGTTCTATGATCAAGTGCTTCTCTTCTCTACTAAAATTCTATAATCTGGAAGATCCTCCGTTGGATTTCATTGGGCTTCTCAATATCCTCCTGCAAGAATTTCAGGACTGGTATACCGAGTTGAGTAGGAAAAATAGTGTATATGCCATAAACAAGCTGGAATATGCAATAAACAAGCTGGAATGGTGAGGTTCCCAGAGACTTCTTAGTGTTGATCCTGTCAGCCCATAAGGCATATTTGAGTTTGGAATCCTAGGATTTCTTGCTTTCAGTCAACAACTTTTTAATGATTCTGATGAGAGTCTTGTTCGATGATTCTGCCAGGCCATTTCCCTAAGTGTAATAGGGTGTGCAATGTCTCAAGGAAATGTTGTGACTACCATAGAAGTCAATCATGGCGTTGGACTTGAAATCTTGGGCATTGTATGTCACGAGTTTGCTGGGGAAACCAAATCTAGAAAAAATATTAGTTTCCAGGAAATTTAGGATTACCTTGTTAGTGGAATTCTTGGTGGGCACAAACTGAATCCACTTGGTGAAGTAGTCGGTGGAAGTGAGGATCTACTTGTGTTTTCCAGGTTGTATGATGGGTGCATATGATTGGGTGAATATTTGATGCAACTCTAGCACCTTGCAGTTAGATTATGACAACAATTTGGCCAGTCCTTTCCCTTTGATCAGCTTGGTGGGATTTATGTGTAAATCATACGCCAACAACTTGACAATCCATTTTCCTCTTTTCCCCTTGTTGTCTGGCTGGACCAGAATCTCTTTGAAACTCCTGCTAGGAATAAAGGTTGTTATGCTAGACTGTAGCACGTAAACCTTGAAAGCCTTGAGTGCTTTGACCAATGCATAAGCCCACTTCTCTAATATATCATACTTGAGATCAACATCTTGGAGGGCTCTACTGAAAAAGTCTATGGGATTCTCATGCCCTTCCTCGTTTGTTTGCAATAGTACACCAACAATCATTTCATCAGAGGCAAAGGAGAAGATGAGGAAATCTCTGGTGTAGTCGGGGCTGGCCAATACAGGTGATTCGAATAAATCTTGCTTGATTGTTTGGAAACATGATTTCTCCTCCAAGGACCATTTTATCACAACATCTTTCTTCAACATGTTATTAATGGACTTCATAATTTCAGCAAAATTAGGCACAAAACATTTGAGGAAGTTTATCTTACCAATAAAAGACTGGACAACCTTTTTATTTATGGGGATCTCGATTTGTTGAATGGAACGAACCCTCTTTGGATAAATTTTCATGCCTCCCACTAATATGATGTGTCCCAAGAGATTTCCTTCTAGCATGGCAAAGTGAGACTTTCTAGGATTCAGGGATATCCCATACCTCCTGCATTTCTTGAAGACCTGCTCCAAATGCTGTAAATGTTCCTCATCAGACTTGGAGAAAATGGTAATTTCATCTAGGTATATGACCAAAAAATTGTCCTTCTCCCCCACGAAGTCTATGTCCATGGCCCTCTGGAAAGTGGTCCCTGCGTTCATGATCCTAAAGGGAATATTTTCATAAATCAATGTTCCCCATGGGGTGGTGAACACTATCTTTTCTTTATCTTCCTCACAAACTTCTATTTGGTTATAACTAGAGTATCCATCCAACAAGGAAATTTTGTACGAACCTACCACCCTCTATAGAATATGGTCCATCTTGGGGAGAGGGTAATTTTCCTTCAAAGAACACTTATTGAGATTTATGAAATCAACACATAAGCGTATCTCCCCACTTTTCTTTCTTACAGGCACTAGGTTGGCTACCCAGTTTGAATACCTCAATGGTACAATAATCTTGGCATCCAACATCCTTTTTAGTTCTTTCTCAATTATAGACATTAACATGGGATTAAATTGTCTAATCTTTTGTCTGAATGGCTTGGAGCCATTTTTCAGAGGGATCTTATGTTGGATGATGTCAGTATCAAATGTCTTCAAATCTTCATAGGACCATGCAAAATTATCAACAAACTTTTTAATGAGACTAACATACCTATCCTTTTGTTCTGCAGCCAATGCTTTGGACAACTTGATGATCTTGGGACTCTCAGTGGTCCCAATATTGCACTCTGTCACCTCTTCTTCTTGATTGTTCATGGCAGTTACTTTGTAAACATCATTATTGTCGAACAATCTTTCCAAAGGCACTAGTCCTTTTGGAATATGATTGGTTTTAAGCTCCAAAATATCATGACCAACCACTGTCTTCAGCAGATGAGAAGATTATTGATCTTCTAATTTCTCATTTTCATCTTCTTGACTTTCTTGATCAATGGAGATATTGGAGAATTCATCAATGGTGTGAAGAAATATCTGCAGCTCTAAATCATCATTAAAGACTTGCCAGTGCTTTATGTTGTCTAGTATAGATATCTTGTGTTTGATTTATACCTGATATTTAATATTTGGGCCAATGGAAGGCCTGAACGTGCTCGAAGCCAAGTCCATAGAATCAACTTTATGATTCTGTTCTCTGGGAATGAAAGAGAGGTTAAATGCTAAAAATAAATTATCGATAAGGTCCCATACATCGTTTATGTACTGCTTGAGCCTCTATTGCTTAGTTTGATAAATATTCCTCACTTGATTGATGACCAACTCAGAATCACCAAAAACTTCTAAAAAGTCAATAGCCATGTCTTTGGAAGCTCTCAATCCCAATACCAAAGCTTCATATTCAGCTATATTATTAGTAGTCTCAAACTCCAGCTTATAAGAGAGGGATATTACTTCTTCTGAAGGGGAAATGAGGAGAATACCTGCACTAGATTCTTGTTTTGATGAAGAGCCATCGAAATACATATTCCACACCTTGGTTTTTTTACCAGTGATTGGTTGATCTCTACATTGGTTGACTGATATTTCAAGTTCATCATCATTTAAATGAAAGACAAAGGAACCAATCCCATCCTCCACAACATAAATGGGGTGATTTATTGGGTTCTTATGATCGTTGACTATGTATTCTAACCTGACTTCTTTGTACAACCTCCTGTGCTCACTACCAAACATGGGAATGGTGGGATATGTGAGGTCCATTTTCAATGATCCTCCAACCTTCTTAGCCCAAGTTCTGGATAACAACATACCAAACTTTGGGGGAATGTCAGTCACCACAATGTCCATCACTACACTCTTCATGGGTAATTGAGCTAGAGAAACCACCATATCTTTTATCAACCCCGAGCATTTTACTTTATTAGAATCAAAGGAGTACAGGTATTGGTAAGGCTTGGTAATCTCGAGACCTAGTTCTTCCAGAACAACTTTAGGCATGACATTGTGAGAGGCTCCTGAGTCCATAAGACAGTTATGAAGGATCTTGTCATGGATATTCAGAGATATATAGAAAGGAGGAGAAGCATCAGAGCCATATTCAATGTGTGGGCCCACAGTAATGGATGTGTTTTCATCCTGTAGACTGATGACATCATAAGATACACTAGAGGGAGTTGGTTGCAGAACTTTCATGATGGATTTCTTGAAAGGTTCATTTTTTAATAATTCTGTCAGAGGGGCAGGAATATTTATTTTTCTTAGCTCATGTTCTATACTGAAAGAGGTTGGTGGCTTATCAACTTCCTTTGTTTCAGGGGAAAGAGGATTCGATAATGGGGATGACTGAGTTTTAGATGGCATACCTTTATTCGAATTTGGCTTGGGAGGAGCTTATACTTGTTTGCCTTGATCATAGGTGGTGGCCTTGGAGGCTCCCTTTCTCATCCTCAAATCGTATTTCTTCTTGGGTTGACCTTGGATAACTCCCTCCTCCCCTATCTAATCATCGAATTGATTTGACAATTGTGCCACCTCATATTATTGTTGTGTTAAGTGACTGGTATAATAATCTATCTCATTGAAAATCACAATAGTATCGTCCACAACATCATCGTTTGCATCTATCTCCTCAATTTGATTGTTTTGGAAAGGGGGCACTACCCTTTGATCATCAACATTTCTCTTTTCCCTTTTCATTACTTGAGGAACATCATTAGGCCTTCTGAATTGATTCTGATTTCTATTACCAACCCCTTGAAAAGTTATGTTTGGTTGTTTGGATTCCCATTTTAGCTTAACTATCTTGGAAGTCAGATTCTTAAAAGTATTGGTCATCTCCTCAAGTTGGGGATCAGATGTAGCTGGGTTAGAGGAGGTAGGGGCATCCTCTCTCTATTTTTTCTTATCTTTATCAGATCTAGTCTTTAATCTGTCTGATGCCAAAATATTGGATTCAACTTCAATGGTCGCTTCCTGCATGGACAACAATGTGGTTGATATTCTCTCTCTCAAGAGGAGGGAGAATTTTTCATCAAATGCATTATCGTAAGTGATCTTGGTAGAGGCTTCAATCGGTTTGATTTTATCTGGGATTGTACCATACATCTTCTTGACTCTCTTGGTGAAATCTTAAATAGATTCACCATTCTTTGTCTTTAGATCCCCAAATTCAGTGATGTAATAGAGATAATCTCTCCTATATCCCCATTTCTTTTATAAAATCTTTGTCCAATGCCTCAATATATGCAATGGAGGCTAGAGGAAGGCTCCTGAACCATTTTCTAACCTCCCCATCCAGACTCTGTACAAACAACCTCTTCCACATGTATGAATAATCAATGTTGAAGTTGTCTGCAAAACTGTAAAAGGCTACCAGATGTTCTTCAACACTTATTTCACCTTCCCCATTATATATTGGCAGATATTTCATGTAATTTGTGGTTGAGAGTGCATGTAAAGCTACAGGTATCACTAAGGGTGCATATCTGGCAGCAATTATGACATCCATCCTATTAACGACCATGGCTTGAACAATAGGAATTTGCAAATTTATGGGAGATATAGGAGTGGATGCAGGAGTGGATGCTGAAGTAGAATCAGGAGTAGGAGATTTCTGAGCCCCATTGGAATTATGATTCTTAAGCCTAGCAAATTCAAGTGGCTCGTGATGGTGGTTTGAAGTATTCTCTTGGTGTGCAGCTTTTCCCTTGAGGGGAGAAGTGTATATCTGAGCTACAATGGATTTTATTAGTTGTCTTTCTAGATCAAGGCCTATTTTATTATTCTTAGGGTTATAATTATCCTTATTGTCTTTGTTCTTTTCAATTTTGGATTCTTTGAATCCCTTTCTGGGCGCCAATATTTATTCTTTAAAATTTACTCAGTGAAGCTTCCAGGTAAAATATGGCAGTCTATTTGTGTCTGATCTTTGTTCACCATGAAAGGTTAGAGCTGATCAATGTCGTTCTCCTAGGGAAAGATATTTCTTTACTCTGTTCCCCGACAACAGCGCAAGAAGATGTTTCTCCTAAGGTCTGCACTTGACTTCTAAAGGGCAAATATAGGCCACCTATCAGTTTATAATGATTGTTTCATTACTTTTTTATTCGTTGGTCAGAGGGTTATTCTATCAAGACAAAGGCAAGGTTGGGTTTGCAAAATGATAAGGATAATGGATCTCCTTGGATGATGGCACACTAAAGACAGACTAGTGAAATAATAGAAAAACAAAGAGAAACAACAAACTACTCAATGAATAATTTGCTGTAAGAAGTGCTATACTCAAAATAATATTTCAAGACATAAAACATGTATCAAAACACAATAACTCCCATAGGTTGCAAAGATGAATTTGTTGGACAACTGAGAGGGGGGGTGAATCAGTTGTTTCCATGCTTAAACAATTATGGTTCTTTTAAACCTTTTGTAGAGACTCTGAATGCTAATCACAATAATGGAGGGAAATAAACAATGGCACTTTCAACATCATTCACATATATGACAAACACAGAGACAGATATTTCCCGAGGAAACCCATGCAGGATAAAACCTCTTTTCTTTTATATAATAAGTAATGGTTACATTCTTTACAGTATCATACATATGAGCACCGACTCATAATGAGGTTACAACCTCAGCTTTGCAAGCTGCAACTTGCTGAGAGCACCAACTCTCTGTTTTCTCTAGCACCAACTAGAAGGAAGCACTGACTCACTGGTTTTTTCTAGCACCAACTAGAAGGAAGCACCAACTCCCTGTGTTCAAGCACCCACTTGAACCTCTGAGGACAACAATCCTCCCTAGCACCTCCCAACCACCCTGAAATATAAATCTTTGCTACTGAATTTATTACAGTGATATGATGTTCGATGATGGCCTACCTGACTTATCACTGTTCTGCTCCACTTCGTTGCTCTGTCTGCCTTATTGCCTTTCTGCTCAGATCATTTGCAATGTCCGGGTTATGGGCCCACCACGCTTCCGCTGCGCCACTCTGATTCTTCTTCACCTATGAATCACCACAGCAAGCTCCAATAGCAACTGCAAATTCCCACTATAACAACAACCTCATCTCCTCTTTGTACCGTGTATTTATAGCGTCTATGCACCTTTTGCATGCAATGTTTTCCATCCTTTGCATGCACACTCTGCGTCATTATCCTCCACCTCTTGAGTCCTCTATCTGATCATCATCATGATTCTTTAGCTTCTCTGGTGATTACACATCGGTCTTCTTCGACTTCTCTAGCAGATGTCATCCATGGTTTTTGGCAGTCTCACAGTGTCATGCCTCAGTAGCCCTCCGATCATTTCTTGATCCAACAGTTTAGATCAAATCGGGATTTCATATATCACGATTTCGGCAATTTCGATGACATAATGTTTATGTCCACGG
>SNQJ01S0070884.1:39871-60508 GCA_010110895.2 Picea sitchensis
TTGAGCTTTGCCTTTGCTGCGCGCATTTTCTTCAACGCTGTTCCTCCTGAGCTTTCACGTCTGAATCCCCAAGGGATTTTTATCCTTCTTATCCTACCATCTCCACTGTTGTACTTTCCATCAATGACAAGCATACTCTACTTGGTAAACATTTTCCAACAGAATTTTCACTAAAGAATTAGTTGTTTGACAGGTTGCGTATCAGTAAGAATAAGTCACACAATAACTGAAAGGAAATGAAAGCACATTGCGCAAATCAAAACTGTATTCAAGATAAGAATAAAAACACATAAGAAGTTGAATGAATAACCTTCATCAAGAATATGTTCACCTAGTAGAAATCTTTAATCTATGCATAAAATGAGTCCAACGATTTTGTTGTATTGCTATTCTTTCCTAAAAAAATTCGACCTTTACAATATCCAAAAACTAACTATTTAAAGAAAAGTTGCAGGGGTCCTCGACCTTAGGGGACCGATACCTAAATTAAGCTAATTGTCTATAAATACAATTATTAATTGTACTAAGATGATGAAATTAATCAACAAGAGTGGTTCTTATCTCACACAGAAGACCACTCTTGCATCTAAAATGATGGAATTAATCAAAATAAAACTACTACTGTCTCTGAGACAGAACTGATACATGTTGAAGGAAATGAATGGCCAAAAATGGGCCTCAGAGTGACAAAGAAGAGCTCTGTTTTCAATTGATGGTATGTCTACGAGTTGTTGGAGGCTACTAGAGATAACCTTCTTTGATCTGTGACAGAGACTAACTCTCTGTCTGTGTCTGAGCTTTCACAAGCTAAGCGCAGTTTGAGTTGACTGTACTTGACTCTTCCCCTCTCTTTCTCTGTCATGACTGGCCGTGAACAGGAAATCTTGGAGGTGGGCATCCAATGGGAAGACAATATGAGAGGGCACGGGGGTATATGACATATGAGGACAGATGTCACAAGGTTATAGGAGGCGTGAATACGATGGAGGTATCTGGAGCATGGAGATAGCGATGCAGAATGAATGATATAGGTGGCATGAGTGGAGGACAAGTGTCGGGTGGAGGGAGGAGAGAGAGTAATGAGTGGGATGAGTGGAGGTGTGTTATAACCCTAAATTGTACCAGACATGCATACCTGGCATCCGGCCATCTTACTTGCTATTTTTTCCAAGCCATCATTGAACAACTCCTCTAAAAAACCATTTTTTTGAATATGTACGTGCCCTGCACCACTACTACCTGCATACACATTCTTGTTGCACCATTACATCCCACGTATACTCACAAAAATCATGAAAAATAAAAAATTGCAATGGGATACAGGTTTTCAGGTAGTTACCTAACCATTTGACCACCCATAGTCGGTCCCCCAACTAAATTACTATCTTTTTGGCCTATAAAATAAGGTGTTGGGGTCCCATTCATACAAGAAGCATGAGAGCAAAGAAACTCTACCCATTTCAGTATTCCCCCTTTGCCCCAATATTTTGTAACCACATTGTGAGTTTGAGCCAAAATTCCTTTTTCAAACCATTTTTCCTCCATTGCAAACCCTTGCCATTTCCCTAGAGATAACTGAAGAGGAGAAGAATACGTGGAAGCAATTGGTGCACGGTGAAGAGGATCCCAGGACCGAGTTCGAGGACCAGTTGTCGGTCTCATATTGTAAGAGACTTTGTGAGATTAATATAAAGAAATACTTTTTCCGTCCCGCCAAATAATATCTTCAATATTCATGATTTATTTGCATTTTCATTATGATATCTAGCCCACTAATCCATATATAGAGTTCATGCTTGTAGTTTCTTGTTTGTCTTTTGGTGAATGCAGGTTGGCCTTGGGAGGAGATCTATAGTCAAGAAAAAACTGGGCACAAAGGGATCGACACCAGATGTGGAGTTTAAGGTAAGCTTATCGGATCCCTATACTTTGTTTTTTATGTATGATTGTGGGGTAATGTCAGGACCGTTGTTAAAAGTAGGAGACTTTAGACGGTTAGCTCTGCCTACACTTTAGAACCCTAGTGTAGTATGTAGGGGGTTTTCCCTCTATAGTAAGGTGATGTTGATGTGACGCGGTGTCATACAAGCATGTGATTGCAGAAGTCGTTGAGGGAAGCTTGGATTCAGACCGCATTTGGGGCCACAATTGACCAGAAGCTGCCACGTACCCTACCCCAAAAACCATGGTTTAAATTGCAGGATAACTTTGGAAAATTAACGTCTGGGTAGTTTGCATCCCCGCAATGAAACATAGTTGTCGGTCTAATTATGATCTGATATCTGGGTGACATTTACCTACCACAAGAATCAACGGCTCTCGTTGATATGAGATCAATGGTCTGGATTTACTTTAGACTTTCGGGCTTTGTGAGTTTTGAAAGTGAAACATAAAACATCTCTCGGAGAAAAATCTCCGAAGTGAATGATCTCTCACCGCGTGTCATGATGGATGAACGATCCATATTCACTTCAAAAGTCCAGGTTTTGGGAGTTTCAAGTGTGAAGCACGAAACATCTCCTGGAGGAAAATCACCGAAGTGACATGGCGACCTGATGTTGTATGATGTCATGAATGTTGAGTTTTCTTGGAGAGAAGGGTGACACATGTCATGTGGAACTGGTTGACTGCCATAACCAAACAACCAAGAATGAATGCCACATGTCTTGCCTCATGAGTGTGCCACGTGTCCTACCTCATGAGAGCTCCAAGTGTCATGACTACTGGTTGGTATAGATTTACTTCGGGTCTTTGGTTCTCCGGGAGTTTCGAATGTGAAACTTGAAAATCTCTCAAAGGAAAATCCTTGAAGTGAATGATCTGTTGTCACGTGTCGTGGCCAATGAACGATCCAGATTCACTTCAGAGATCCGAGATTCAGTAATTTCAAATGTTTCGTGAAGATATCCCGGAGGAAAATTCCCAGAGTGAAATGATCTACCTCCACGTGTCTTCATTGATGTATGGTCCTGAGTCATTTCAGGAATTTAGGTCTTTGGCTCTTCGGGAGTTTTGAATGTTTGTTCTTGGAAAAATCCTGAAGAGAAAATCGTCGAAGTAGATGATCTGTCGTGAAGTTTCATGGTAGATGAACGGACCAGATTATCTTCGGGTCTTCAACAGTTTAGGAGTTCTGATGACTCTTGATGTTAAACTCTAGGCGATTGTGCACCCCGAATGGATGATAGCCCTCGATCTGATTCACTTGATAGATCTCCACCATTGAAACTTTCCCCTATTTATTTTGGCGACCCTGGCCCAAATATGACCATTCTGAGTGGTTGCGTTTATCCACAGGCATTTCCTGCGTATACAAAAAGACTTTGTGGACCTATGGTGATCTTAATCAATGGAAAAATATGAGGACAATTAATTTGAACCCAATCCAACATATATTTATCCTTCAAGAAACAAATACATACATGGACAATGACTAAAAACGAATAAGGACCAAGATACTTATTAATGGGAAAAAGACTGAACCAACCAGAAAAAGGAAAAAGATGAAGGCAGGGTCAAACAAGAGGGGAAGCAAGGGATGAAAAACTAGGTTATAACATAAGGGTCACATTATGTTGTAGACATAAATCGATCCAATAGTTCATACTCTCCTTGATACTAATGGCTATATTGAACCATGGCTTAACACCTAATTGGTCCATGATCTCTATTTAATATCATGGAGGGTCATTTGTTGATGATTGATTGTGAGAAAATCATGTAAAAAAAATATTTTGCATTAATATATTGCCTCAAGTGTGCATGTTGGCTAGGGCCATGGATTTTTTCCCTCTTTCATGGTTTTAACCACATAATGCATTGGTGTATTGATTTTTTATTTGTTTGCATGAGTGGTTGCAAGGTGTTTAGTTTGTGTTGAAATATCTTGTTCATGTTTTGGCATCCTTTTTGCACCTTTTTGGCATCCTTAAGCATACTCTCTACTTACCTTTTTCCCATACTTACCATCATTTTTTAACTTAAACTAACCTTTGAAAAGACATATTTATTAGTTTATGTTTTGTTATATTTTGTTAACTATTAGGAAATAATTAGAGTAATTACCATACTTACCACAGACCGGAAATTGTTACAGTTATTTTACAATGCAGGAAAGACAAGGAACCCACAACATAATTATGATTGGGATGCGATAAAGGTACAGGTTTCCCTCATCCAAACCACCAGTTGCTTGCAAGAAATATACAAAACATATGCAACTACTTCTTAAGGGACTCAATGAAAGGGGAAAAATAGAGGATGTGTGATTCTAACTACTTCCAGTCTGGGCATATGGAAACAAGGTCAAAGGACAAAGGACCATGGAGCACGCTCAAGGGAAATATTGCTAAGATGAGATATGGGTTCCAATGTATAGACAAAAATCAACTTGGATATTCTCAAGCTATGCATTTAGAAAACCAATAAACATACAAAAATCCAATCTTGCGTAATAATTGATTCACAGGTTAACTGATTCAAATTGCTTAAAACCGAGTTTGGAAAGCGATGAATGGTTTATGTTAAAGATCACATATGTAATATTAATATATCTTATTTTAGTTTGATGAGAGGTCGTTATATAGTGATCCATCTCCCTCAAGGGATATATAGAAAACTTGTATTGTAACCCCCTTGCTTGTATTTTGATATCCAGTTAATAAAAGTATTGGTGTGAGCTTGCTACAATCTTCTTATTCCTATAAAGTGGGGATTTTATTAAGTATCCCTTGTATTTCTCTTTCATTGCCTTGTCTGACGAAGCAGGGACCCCTCCCTAAACAAGTACTATTGTAATATAGTGCATTTCTTATATTATCCTTTTATTTAATATCGAAAAGTGTGGTTTGTTAATATTCTTGCAGGTGATAGTTATTGTTTCAATCATATGTTGGTGTTTACTTAGGTTTTTGGTTCATATATAGACTTTGCTTTGTATTTCATGATAATCATAATACAATTTTTTTTGTTTAGTTTTGGAGAGATTGATTGAGTTAATTTTTTCATAAGAAAGTATAATCATTTTTCAAAGATAGAATTTCCAATTAGTCCCTTTCACATTTCAAGTAGAGTGTCAACCATATGTTTTGAGTTTGTTAATTTTTGCAATCTGTTTCACTATCATTTTCCATTCTCTGGCATGATTTTAGATAAAAATCACAAATCCTCTTAATGAACCTAACCCAATTATGATTTGAGTATCAATGCTTGATCATTTGGAAAGTATATAGCATTTCCATTCCTACAAGTGTGATTTAATTATGCAAGTGTGAATTATTTATGCAAAGTGTGATATGTTTATGCAATTGTTATTTAATTTTGAAAGTGTGATTTATTCCTGCAAAGTGTGGTTTTAATTTCAGAACGAGTGATTTTAGTTTCAACAAGTATGAAGTTTATTTTTGACAAAAGTGATTTCTAGTTTCAGCAATTTCTTTTATTGCAAAGAAAAAAAAATTCTCTTAGTGTCCTTGCCAACATTGAATACATTTGTACTTTGTTTTTAATTATCATTATCAAGACTACAACTACAGATCCAAATCAATATATGAATACATGTTTCCTGCATATATTGTTCACAATAGTTCATAAATTCCATAGAACCTCAGATTGATAATTAAATGAGAAAACCCTCTAGCTACTTCTCTAGGTAATTGGAAAGGTAATTAAAGGGCCCATCAATTTATGTTTCATTGTTGGGGAATTATTGAAGGAATAGTAGCATTCATGCATTGGTTTGGTAAAAATAATATATCAGGTCTCAAAAATAAGGGGTAAAGAGGTCATAAGATGTATTACGACACAATTGGTTACACAGAGGGATGTTTTGTAACCCTCTTACCTTATTAGACATAAATATATTTGTTCTTTTGTTGAGGGTTGGCATAGATTAGAATGTTGTTTTTTTCATGAGAATAACTAGATATTCTCAAGGTAGATTCAATATCTTTATTAAAAATACCCAAGATACTAACCGCGTAGGAAAATCAATCAAAGGAGAAGGTTCAAGGAACACTAACTATCAAGAACCTACAGTGAGCTCTTCAACAAAAAGGAAACTTGTGAGCACATTTTTGGAATTAATATAGTAAGTTGGCTTGGCATGAGAAGTTGTTTCTTTAGTAGAGGGATCTTTTGTAACTCTCTTACCTTATTAGACATAAATATATTTGTTCTTTTGTTGAGGATTGGCATAGATTAGAATGTTTTTTTTTTCATTATAATAACTATATATTCTCAAGGTAGATTCAATAGATTTATTACAAATACCCAAGATACTAACCGTGTAGGAAAATCAGTCAAAGGAGAAGGTTCAAGGAACACTAACTATCAAGAACCTACAATGAGCTCTTCAACGAAAAGGAAACTTGTGGCCACATTTTTGGAATTAATATAGTAAGTTGGCTTGGCATGAGAAGTTGTTTCTTCAGTAGAGGCTAAACTTTTATTTCCTACTACATATCCAACTAATACAAAAGGGATTTCTAGTGGGCATCCTAATATAGAATATGATATAAACCATATTTGAGATCTAGCAGAATCTCCTTCTTCTACAGACTCAACCAACCAGAACTTTTCACATGAGATGGAAAAAGGAGAAGCAAGAATTGTCAAAGAAGAGACGACTTCATTTGAAATTCCAATTAGGAATCCTAGGGGAGTAACACAACTGAAGAATATGTCCCCTTCATGTTTGCCAAACTTTAATGGGTTTGTGAGTAAAGAACTAGATGTGTTTCTCTTTGAATTTAATTTTACCTGTAAGAGTTATGACTATGTTTCAGATGCTTAGAAATTAAATTTTCTCCAGACCACATTAAAAAAACACAGCTCTTTGGTGCTTTATGGGCCTTGGTGGAAACAACATTGGTACATGGGAAGAAATGAAGAATGAATTTTTAGACAAATACCAAGACTATTGTAAAGATAAGGACTGTAAAGAATAAATTTTCAGAATGTCCCAGAAAGAAGACAAAATCCTAGAAGACTATGTGGAGTGATTCAACTATAATCTACAATAGTCAAGGAAAAGCTATTCGGATGAATAAAATCTGAGAAGTATGTTGTTAATAGGAATCATGGAAGATTGCATTGATATACTAAACCTCATGGGGATGTGAGATATTGTTGATTAATTGAGTTTTTTTTCATTGATGTCAACCCTTGAAGAAAGTCCGGTAGCAAATTCCGGTAGCACAAAGGTTTAGGTAATGGACCCAAGTTTTTTTGATGGATAATGGTATGAGTTTTGATATATTTGAAGGTAAAAGTATTCTAAATGGATAGTACATGTCATGCCATTTCCGGTGGTATGTGGAACATCACATAACTCACGGTTAGAGAGTTATGGCCATGTGAAGTTGGAGAACCCTCATGAGTCATCTAGAAGCTCCAAAAGGTCAAAGTAGTCAAAGTGGTTGCAAAGAAGAAATTATTTAAATAATAAAGTGAAGTGATGAGTGTACTATAAGTTAAAGTGGATACAAAATAAATTATTTAAATAATAAAGTTAATGGATAAATTACTAAGTGGACAAGTGGTTAGAAGTGGGTTAGCCGTAAAATAAGGAAATTGGTTTAAGAGATTTTAGAAGGTAAATAATAAAGTGAAGTGATGAGTGTACTGTAAGTCAAAGTGGATACAAAATAGATTATTTAAATAATAAATTTAATGGAGAAATTACTAAGTGGACAAGTGGTTAGAAGTGGGTTAGATCTAAAATAAGGAAAGTGGGTTAAGATGGTTAGAAGGTAACCCCTTGAGGAAGCTACATAAAAGTATAAATAAGAGGCAAGGGTATCTCATTCAAATCACACTTGAATATAATTGAATATGTATTTTTGTGAAAGGTTATTTGAGCAGGTATTATTGATAGAGAAAAATTGCAGCAGAAAAAGTGTGGTAGGAAAAGTGTGGCAGGAAAAGTGCGACAAAAAAAGTGCAGTGGGAAATCTACGGTAGAAAATGTGCGGTAGGAAAATTGCGGTAGAAAAAGTGCAGCAGAAAAAGTGTGACAGAAAAATCGCAACAGAAAAAGTGTGGCAGAAAAATCGCAACAGAAAAAGTGCAGCAGAAAAAATGCAGCAGAAAAATCGCAGAAGCAACATGGTGTGGGTCTATTTATGAGAGATATGGCACATCTTGTTTGAGGTATGTTTTGTGAGATAGGTTTTATCTCTTGAGATGGTATTGGATGTTCAATATTGTTGCATATATCATTTTTTTGAGGGATACAGTTGGTATTTGGCATATGGGTATTGGTCTTTTGGTTGTGATGTGTTGTTGAAGTTGTTCATTTAGCTTGAGGCTACATAACATTGAGGTTGTGGCACATGGTTTAATGTAAGGGTTTATGGTATTTGTTTTATGGATAGAGTGATGAATTGTTATACAAATTTTGATGGCTATATTGGTGTATGTCTTTGGTATATGGTTGAGGTACATGTTGGGTACATGGTTTAGACAAGTAGTTGATGAATTGGCACATACATGAGGTGTGCAGTTGATGAATGATTGGTATATACTTGGGTACATGGTTGAGACAAGTAGTTGATGAGTTGGCACATACATGAGGTTTATTTGCTAGCTCTTACTTGTTACATATGCTCATGAACTGAATAGGAAATAGTTCTTCTCCAAGATCAATTACACATGCATATGATGAAAACAACTTCATCTCTAGTCCAGAAGGACTTCTTCATTCATAGAAACTTCAAAATAATTCTTAACTAGAAAGAAAAGAGTTCTTGCAACAAACCATCAACCTTTGGACCATCAGTCGATGTTCCTATTTATAATATAAAGTCTTAACAGTAAATAACGGTAAAATACAATTTGAGCTAATAAAAAATCGCCACGTGGCGTCATTATCTGACATTCTTTCAACAATCCACCCGAGTTGTTTCTTGAAAAGGGTGGATTCTTTCATAATCGGACCATCTGATAAAGAGTTCTTAACAAGTATGGGCCCACGTGAATCTGTGTTGTTCCATTGGGGCCGCATATATCCCTATGATGTCCGCTCCATGCGCTGGGTATTTTATCAAGCTGGAATTCAACTATTGCAACATGGTTTTAGCTCTGATCGGGTGTTTTGTGAATTTTCATACCTGTCCCAGCCTTGCATCGGTTACCTTCACACACTCTTCGACCCATAGGGAGTCTTGTTCGACATACATCTTGAGCATGTTTCTTATGTCGATAAACTCAGTGGGGTTGCTGAACTCGGGGAGCTTGATATCTTTCATTACTTTATTAATTTTATCCCAGTGCTTCTGGCACCTGGCATATTTTTCTTGGATCTCTCGATGTGGATCTCGGGACATCTTAGTCCAGTATTTTGTGGTTCTCTTTATGCAGTAGAGGCTATTTTTGTTTAACAGTCGAATGCCATGTTCTTCCTTTTCTCGACCCTATTGGACTGCCTCAATGTATTCGAGCCTTTCTACCGCTTGCTGCGCTCTTTCATGCCATCGTTCCATCTCCTTGCATGCTGCGAGAGCCATGAGAGTGTCCTCCTAGAATTCAATTATATTTTAAGTTAATAGAGTTCTTTCTTTCTTGTAATCGTTGTAAACTCCTGAAAACTCACTCTTCAAATATGTCACAGTCTGTGTGGCACCTTTATAATACTCAACAATATGGCACAGGTGTTTCAGTTCCTTCAGAGTATCCACCATTTCTATTTCATCCCTCTTGGCCCTATCCTAGGCAGCATCAGAGAGGGCTCTTCCCACGCCTATTATTTCATACATGTGAGAATCTACTATGTTGATCAAGCTTGCCTCTGTGGTAACCAAAATAGAAATGTCCATATTAATCTTTCTCTTCTTAGCAGTCCTTTGCACGTTGGCCTTCCTCTTTTGATCATAAGAGATCGCATAGATGTCTTCCACTTCATCTACCGGCTCTGGTATCTATTGGTCACCCCATGTAAGCGTGTTTCCCAATCTACCAGTGGTATATATTTGTTCAAAATCAGACTATTGAACCTCCTTGTTTTGTTCCGAAGGCCCAACCTCTTTCTGATGTTTATTGGGGACCTGAGTATCAAGTGGAATAGATGTGTCAGGAGCGAGCTCAATACTTTCCTGTATTCTAGCTATGGCATCACGTACGTCCTTCTGCGATGATCTTTCTATTGACACATCTAATTCTGACTTGTCCTTGGGACTACCTGCTCGGGTCTACGACGCATCAGGCGTTTACGTATCTAAGCCGCTTTCGACTCCTTTTTATTCTTTTACATGCACTAAGGTTTTCTGAGATGCCTCTGGACTCTCATCATCACTGTATATATCTATGAACTCGGATAGAGGGTTAGGTGCACTAGTTTCAACCAACACCCTACTCGACTTCGATTGAGTCGCCGCGCCTGCCGGTGAATCGACTAGCGAAAGTGTGGATTGAGGGTCATCTGACCTGTTGATGTTACCGGGGTCTGTGAGCTCGGAGCTGCCTACCCCTGCCAGGCTCTCTTCTAGTTTACTGGTTGGAACGCTTGATAAGAGGGCCGGATCCATTATTTGTTGAGCATGTTGGAGAAATAGTGTCCCTCTTTCCCTTGCACCTGAAGTTCCGAGAAAATTCAAGTTCTGTACAGGGGCTTCCTGGGGAGCTTCCATTGTTTCAGCCGATTCGAATGTTACCCTTTCTTCCCTAGTCCTAAGAATTTTTTCCACTCTTTATGCTCTTTCATCCAAGGACGTCGCTTGATCTTCCCAACTCATGGCCTTGAACTTGGTTATTCTGGGGTCAACCATTCTTGCCACAACCTCATCCCAATCTTGAGCATTTTCAGTGAAGATTTCATCCTCAAACTGGTCATGGGCATAAGGCCAACAAGATGATACTTGTGATGCATGTTTCGATACCAAACCCTTGGGATCGTGCTTGTGAAAACATCTTGTCTAGAACCGAAATTCCAATTGACCAAATCCCTCTTGTTTGGCCTACGCAGTGTCTTTAACCTGGTAGAAGCTGATTTGAAACCCATAGGGTATGAATGCCCATTTCTTATCCTTCACCAACGTGGTTTTGTAACCCTACAAGATAGTTTGGTAACATATTTCCCCTAGTACCAGTCGGTCGGGGACATATATAGGTAGAAAATGTGGTACTCCTATGATGCCGAAAACCCTAATGTAGGTTTCGCGCTCGTCTAGGTACCAGTGACTGACTTTCGATATAACCTTTTTGGCCGCATCAAACAGCCTTGGGCACTTTTTCTTGAATAGTAAGAAATGAATAGGTGCAATAAATTGGTCGCAAATGAGAGAGTAGGATCTTTTATACCTATTCTCCCACAAGATGCTAAAATAGACATGGACCGAGAGCTTGGAAGCGTGCCAGCTCAGGTTCATTCCTGCGAAGACATTTCTTGCACATATGACATCCAATAGATAAGACACCATGTAGAAGGCAGAAGTTTCTCCTTCCTTTGGCTGCTGACCTGTAGAATGTAGGTGCTAATATGTTTGGAGATGATCATGCCCCATTTGAAGCTTGTTCTGGAGACAACGACAGTATAAGCCAAAGGCATCCATGCCTCCAAAAACCTGGAGCAATCTTTTTCTCCATGCAATCGGCAAAGGAAAGCCATTAGATAGATATAAGGTTGTCTGAGGTTGGTCGTCGGGTACCAGCCGGAGTTTCGATTAGTGAATTTTTTGTCTTCTCTCCACCAGGACGCCATGATTTTACTGGTGTTGTGCTTCTGATAAAAGTTCACAACAAAATCCTTATTCAAACGTTCATCTGGCTCCCTGATCTTGTAATACCTTTGGACTTCTACTGGGAGGAAAATCCTGACGATTTGACCATTATCATCATTAATTACACACTTTTGTGCATCGCCATGATCAATAAGCCATTTCAAAAGTTCGATGTAAGGGAATACCAAATTCTTTCTTGCCACCATGTGTAGGTAAGCCTTGTGGATGTTGACGAAAACCTCATCATCCATCTTCCTCGTGTGAGGATTGCTATGCGGGGAATATTGCTATGCTTGATTTCCTTGAAAATATTTTCCCATCGCGGGAATGTTGTATTGGTCCCAATGTTGGCCTATGTGTCCCCAAAGGCTGGGGGTTGAGAAAAGGCTTATTTGGTGATCATATTGATGATGGACACTGGCTTGGAAGTGAATTACAGTTTTCTTGCAACAACTGTGGAGGATCCTTCTCCTTCTTTTGATTCTTGCGGCTTTGGGATTCTAGGATATTTCCTGGTGGTGGGTTTCTTTGGAGGCATCGTTCCTACAACCGAAGATGCTCAATTAGGGCCAACACATAGAATAATATTAGATATTAATTTATATGCGAAATGAAATCAAAACTAGACTGGTACATACCTATAGGCTTGCTAAACTATTTTTCTTAATACTCACTATACCTTGGAAGCCTTCTATGGGCATTCGTTTCGCTCCTCTGGATGTTCCTGACCTCTTTGCACACAAAATTCTTTGGCTCATAATAATTCAGGATAATATAACGAGAGAGAGCTTACCAGTCGCATCAAGTTGGTAATACAAGTAATGGGACAAAATTTAAACTACTTACCGCCAATTCCCTGTAATCAATTTTACGTAGATTGATGGTGGAGGTGCGGAGGGAGATGCATTGTATCTACAGGTTAAAACAGTCACTGGGCTCTGCGCACGAACTAGAGACTGATGCGCGATCTTTGAATTAATCAATCAATTAAATGCATCATATCTAGTGTATATTTAGAGCTAAAACATCCCATCATGTCATTTTCTGAAAGGAGAAGTCGGGGATCGACGTCGAACTACAGGATTCTTTGTTGATACTCCTTACAAAAGAAAAACCTGCCAACGCAGAATTTTTTTTACAGGATCAGCCGTCGGTGATTTCTCCCTTTCTCTGCAAATGACTATTTCCTTTCGTGTTTCGCTGATGCTGAATGAAGTCAGTCATCGACAAATTTCTTGTGCAATGCTTATCATGAAAGAACAACTCCCCATTTACCGATGCCGACGAAAAATGATGATCGACGTCCTTAGTTTTCTAGGATGATTTTCTTTCACCTCTGATTCTTTCGGGTGCCGAAATTTGGATGCGTTAGGTGAAATGACTTAGTGGTTGATTCTTTAGTCAAATGTTACTCCCTTTAAGTTGTGATGGTTTTGACATGTTCAGGGAAACGTTTAAAGAATCAAGGAGAAATTGTAGAAAACAAAGATAAGCGAAAACAACATTGTTCTGAAATAAACAATAAGTGGTACCCAAAAAGTAGAGTTTGGCAGAGACTTTTTTAGGGTGTGTTGAGAGCTCAACAAATGGAAATTCACTAGGCAAACATAGAATCTTTGTTCTTCCTTCAATAACCTTAACTCATGTCCTCCTTTATATATATATATATATATATATATATATTATTATTTTTATTATTATTGAAAATATTGTTTTAGGGCCTGACCATTTACTGGGAGGGCGTCAGGTTCTCCCCTCAAGTTCTGCAATCGATAATTACCTACCCCTATCTTTTCAGCGACCTGGAAATGTCCAAGCCACAAGTTATGAAATTTAGAATTCTTCCCTTTTGGTTCATTTGCTCTGTCCCATTTTAGTAGCAAGTCGCCTACCTCAAAAATCTTTTCTTTGGCCTTATGCTTATCAAACCATCGTTTCACTATCTGTTGGTGAGATAGGAATTTTGACTTAGCCTTCTCTCTCTCTTCTTCCAACATGAGTAGAGTATTGATACTTTGTTGCATGGTCGATGAGGGTTCCTCGTTGGAATATTGGGCCAAATGAAGAGATGACATATAGAGCCTGTTTGGGAGGATAGATTATTGCCCGTAGACGAGAAAGTACAGGGAGTTTCCTATGGCTTCTTTGGATCCGACCCTATCGGCCCATAGGGAATTATGAAGTTTATTATGCCAATTTCTTTAGTTATTTGTAATTGTCTTCTTTAATATCCTTACCAGATTTTTGTTAGTCGACTTCGTCACACCGTTTCCCTGAGGGTAATAATTTGCAGAGTACCTGATTATGATTCCTTTGTCCATAGAAAATTATTTCAATAGTGTAGAGGAGAAGTAAGTTGCATTATCAAATACCAGAATAGAGAGGAGACCAAACCTTGTGATTAGTTGTTGTTCTATGAATTGGATCACTACCTTCTCATTTACATGAGTCAGAGGGATGGCCTTCGCCCACTTTGTGAAATATTCGGTGGAAGTAAGAATGTACTTGTGCAGTTTAGAAGAGCTGGGCATAATGTATCCTATGATATCTAACCCCCACTGCTCAAAGGGCCTCGAAACAATCACAGGATGAAGAGGAACTACTGCCCTTCTCTCCTTTCCAGCACTTATTTGACAAGTCTTACAGTTTCTAGCATAAGTATGTGCATCTTTGAACAAGGTGAGCCAGTAGCAGCCAACCCTCAGAATCTTATGAGCAATGGTATTTCCAGAAAAATGTCCTTCGTCAGGGCCATCATGAAGTTACTTTAGCACCTTATCGGCGTCTTCACATTTGAGGCACCTCAACAATACCCCGTCATAGTTGATCCAGAAAAGAACCAAATTTATGAGATGATATTGTGCAGACTTTAACCTGATGGCTCTTCTCTCTCTTGGGTTGAGGATTTCAGGACAAGTTCCGTGATGTAGTAGGTAAGCCAAGTCCTTGTACTAGGAATCTCATCCTAGGTGAATGTATGCTACTTCTCCACACCATAGAGCTATTTCATTCTCCCATCCACAGTCTTAATTTACTTGATCCTGGGCTTCGGCTGCGAGCTTGCACAGACCTTGTCCTTTTACCAACTTGGCAGGTTTTATGTCTAGATCAAATTATTGGACTACTTCCATCTAGTTCCCTCTTMTTTCTCCCATTTCTTGTTGGGTGAACAGAGATCAGACTGCAGGATGTGGCACAATCACCCTAGTGTGGTTCTTGAGGATGTAGGACCTGAAATTATTTACTGCCTTATAGACTGCGTAGGCCTGCTTGTCTATGGCAGGATAGTTGAGCTCAGCTCCTTGAAGGTTAGTGCTCATAAATGATACTGGGGCTTCATTTTTGTCATCATCCTTCTGAGTTAAAACCATAGCCAGTGACTGGTCAGAAGTGAAGGTATATAAATTAAAGCCTGTATTGAAATCAAGACTTCGCAACACTAGAGCCCGGGATATGGTAACTTTGATTTTTTTGAAAGCGTTTTTTTGTTCCTCATCCCACTTAAATTCAACATCTTTACAAATCATATTTTGTAAGGGTTTGATAATTTCAGCAAAGTCAGGAGTGAAATTCCTCACGAAATTGATTTTCCCCAAGAAAGACTGCATGGCTTTCTTGTTATGAGGTAATGAAAGATGTGCTATGGCCTTAATCCTTTCGGGGTCTATGCAAATCCTTGCTTGAGATATAATATGACCCAACAACTTCCCTTCTTCAACCCTGAAGATAGTTTTCTTAGGATTTAATGATATACCATATTTCCCACATCTTTCAAAAATCTGAGTTAAGTGCTGGATGTGCTCCCTCCTATCCTTCGAATACATCGTTACGTCATCTAAATATATTGCTACACACTTGTTTATAAGCCCTAAGAATTCCACATCCATGTCCCTCTGGAAGGTTTCTCCTGCATTAATTAAGACAAAAGGAATGCATTTATAAGTGAAGGTTCCCCACTTGGTTCGAAAGGTGGTTTTCAATCGGTCTTCCTCTAAAACCAACACTTGATTGTATCCTAAGAAACCATCGAGCAGAGGAAAAATCTCCGAGCCCGACATGGTCTGCAGGAGTTGTTCCATCGGCGGGATGGGATCCTTCTCTGAATATTTATTGAGGTTCTGAAAGTCTACGCACAATCGGATTTCTCCCATTGTTTTCCTCACCGGAACGAGAGTTTCTACCCAGGCAGAGTGCCTAACTTGGAAAATTGTCTTCGCATCCAAGAGTTTCCTTAATTCCTAGTACATGAGAGGTTCTAATGAAGGGTGATATTTCTTGAGCTTCTATTGGAAAGGCTTGACTTCGGGTTTCAACGGGATGGTGTGTTGAATAATACGAGTATCATATGTTTCCAACTCCTTATAGGACCATGCGAAAACGTCCTAGTATTGTCTAAATAGCTTGAGGTAGGCAGTTATTTCTTCCTTAGATATAGTTTTTCCAAGGTTTACATTCCTTGGGTTCTCTGGGGTCCCAAGATTCACAGTCTCATGGAGGGGACAAGAGCTGCCAGTCTTTGCACTTTTAGGACCTTTGAATCGTTCCTTTAGATCAAACAGATCTTCTAGATTAGCTACCCCTTTCAGGATCGTATGGGCCTTTTATCTATCCATATGTCGATCTTCCATAGGACCCTTTTCTGTTGAGTTCTCTTGGAACTCTTCATCATCAATAGTGAGATCTTTGAAATTGTTCTGATTGGTCAAAAAACTTATGATCTGTTCATCTCCTTCGAAGACTTTCCAATTAGAAATGTTATTAGGTACCCATGGCTTGTAGAGAAGTTCTACAGTGAATCAGGAGGCTTCATAATATTCTAAGGGCTATAGCCTAGAAGTGGTTGTGTCTAGGGAATCAGAAACGATATTCATTGCCTTGGGGATTGCGGTAGCGTTGAAAACTCCAAAGCGTTCTATTAACATGTGCACCTCCTGCTGGTAATTCTTAAGGTGGGGCGAATTGCAATGTATCGTGTTTCTTACTTGTCTAATTATGATTTCTGAGTCTCCGAAAACCTTTAATTATTTGACATTAAGATCTATGGCTTTCTTGAACCCTTGTACCGGGGCTTCATACTCGGCAGTGTTGTTGGTGCACTCGAATTCTATCCTACAAGACAAGAAATTTCGCCTACCCCTTGGGTCAATTAGAATACACCCCGCTCCTAATCCTTCTTGTGACTTGGATCCATCAAAATAGAGGGTCCAAATACATGAATGAAAATCATTGCTTCCTTCACCATTGTGGATGTTATGTTGTCCACCCCTTCCTTCCGCCCGACCTGGCACGGGGTTTTTAAAAAAGAGAGAATCTTTTGTCGACATCGACGATTTCTCCTGGAAAGGAA
The DNA here is from genome assembly GCA_010110895.2 of Picea sitchensis. NCBI lineage: Eukaryota > Viridiplantae > Streptophyta > Pinopsida > Pinales > Pinaceae > Picea > Picea sitchensis. Next base: position 56,933 of record SNQJ01S0070884.1, read on the forward strand.
GCTCGAATTTTTGGGTAAGAAGAACATTGGATATGAGGGGAAGGAATTTCCTGAAGTAGGAGTCACAAGAATAATTACCTAATATGGAAAACTCTGTGGAGGCTGGTTCATTAGGGGTTTCCAGATCGGTAATTGTATGCTTCAGATACCTCTCCCTATTAATTTGGATCATGTTCTTGTATCCTTTCAGTGGTAGCCAAATGTGTGCCCAGTCAGTACTAAAGTATTCATTCATCTTTTTGGACCAATCTCGGCTGAATAATAGCCCATATGCCTAAGGGATATCTACTACAATGATATTAATCACTTGCACGAAACTAGGGTGTGTCGTTATCCTCATCATCACATCTTTGAGTTCCCCCATAACCTTGACTTGGGTTCTGTCTAGTTGTATAACATGCTTATCACTTTTGAGAGGGACAACACCTAGTTTATTACAAGCGGCCAAGGGCATGACATTAGAAGATGCTCTGGAATCTACCAGACAATTATGAAGATTCCTATTGAAGATTTCGAACGTTAAAAGGAAAGGAGGCACGAAAGGTCTCTCCTTCTTGCCTTATGAGCAGATGTTTATCGTTGGTTTGCTTTCCAAATATGTGGGGGGTAGATTCTTCTCTCGACCATCGTCGATGGCCAGGTTTTCTACCGAACTTAGAGCCTGCAACAGAAGGTCTTTCTGCTGAGGGATTCTACATATGTCCATAACTGATATATTAACTTTCAGCTTCTTCAAATCTTTGACTACGTTATAATCTAGCTTAGGAGATTCTTGCATATGGATGTTTAGAGGCTGTTTACTGGGAGTGACAGGCATTCTCAGGTGATTGGGAGTTAGCTTTGTGAGACATGGGTGGTATCGATATCTTTTGGGCTGGGTTGACCCTTACTACATGTTTGTACCACTGATATCTCTGTGGGTGGTGCTTGAGTTTTAAACAGATCATCCGAAGACATGATCACGTCGGGATCCCATATCAACATGGCCATGTCTTGTGGTGGGTCAGTCTCTTCCTGATCGGCAATGTTAAAGGCCAAACTGTTGAGTGGTTCGGTCAGAGAGACTTAGCCCAGAAAATGATTAGCCATTAAATTCATGGCGTTGACCCAGTGAGGACATTCCCTTTCTGTGTGGTTCTCTTGGTGGTAAGTACAGAAAGAATCAGATGTGACATTCCCTAAGTCGATGTTTAGGTTGGTTGGGGGAGGTTCAATTGCTTTGAAAGGCTAGTTTCTTTTAAAGAAAGGATTATAGGGTCTCTGGCCTTGGTTTCCCTCACCCACAGTTCTTTTCATATCTATAATCTCATTTGATAGTTTCTTGACCATGCGTTGCATGTCTTCTATATCCCCATTACCCTTATCAGGAGTTGGTTCAGTCAGCTTCCTAGGCGGTCTAGTCAAGAGGAGTCCTCTCCTGGGAGGGGGCTAGCTTTCTTTTCTTGCTAGAGATGCCTAGCCTTCTTTACACCCTTTCATATGGAACTCTATCATCTTGGCCTCTTCAAAATTCTCCGTGAGGGTTTGCTTAGCGGCTCTTTTAATGAACATGGAAATAGAGGCAAAAAGAGCATTAGCATAGACCTCGATTTGCAACTCTTAAGCCAATTTTTCCACGGGCTGAATCTTGTTTAGGATAGTCATGAATATTTGATTGAAATATTTGACCCTTTCCTTTGGGGTCATGGTGGTTGCGAACAATTCAGCCATAAGGGCTCCCATGGTAGTTTCTTCAACAAATTTGTCTAGGAAGTCCTTTTGGAACTTAGTCCAGCTGGTTATGGATCCTAATGACAAGTTAAAATACCAAGTGGAAGCCAAGTTCTCAAATGTGTAGGGGTAAATTCTACATACTACGTCTTCATGTTGAATGTTCATAAGCCTGATCGCAAGTATGAACTTCTTGATATGATCTTCAGGAAATCCTGAGGTCTCAGGATCATAATTGGGGAGCAACTTTTCTGGGTGTTTAGGGAGATTGTGTATTCATCCAGGGATGACAACGACATCCCCAGCCAACCAAGGTTGGTCGCCTTGAAGTGGAACCTCTCTCTCCTCCTCATGATCATTATTCTCTTCCATATCTTCGGAGTCGTAGTTAGGCTCTTCCTCTTCCGAAAGATCATTAGGTTCGGAGATGTAGCCGACTGGCATCTCATGTATGAGGTCAAGAGGTTCTTGGATTTCAGTGATCGCGAAGTCTATTAAGTCTTCAATGGAGTGTACAAAAACATTGTCAGGAGTGTTGACCACTGGTCTACCTTGTTGTTTTCTTCGAGGGGGGATGGGGGTGAATGGAAATGCTCCGATTTGTTGGGCGTAAGCTCTGGTAATCCTTCTAAATTGATTCACTTCCTCGTGAGGGAGGGCATAAGGTATTTTAGGATGAAGATATCCTTCCTCGAATTGGGTTGAGTTATCCATTTCGGGAGTACTCGGTAAAGGTGGGATTTCTGTTGGATGACTAGCCATGCATATGGGCCATTACGAATCTATAAGCTATTTGGAATATCATATAACTTACTTATTCAGCCATTCATTCTCAGGCCCTCCTTCTAGTGCCAATTTTGTTGATGGGTCTTAAACCCCTTAACTCAACAGTAGGAACCAAACCCGCCACCGAGGCCCAATTAGACTTTGCAGCATTTGTGATTGGAATGGTTCTCTAGATCTCATGATCCGGCCAATTTAATCGATGGGATTTGTGTTTTATTGTGGAGGCATCTCCTTCAGTTGAGATTTTCTCTTTTGGTATTTTCTCTTTAGTTAGAATAAATATGAGAAAAATATGGTATAAACCAACTTGGCCACACAGTGATTAGCAGTAAAGAGGATCTTCATATATCTCAAAGGAACAAAAGAACTTGGATTATGGTATCCAAAAGGAAAAGATCTATCACTTATAGCCTACATAGATGCAGATTGGGTAGGTTGTATTGATGACTGACGAATCACCAGTGGAGCATCGTTCTACTTAGGTGAGTGTTTGGTATCATGGATAAGAAAGAAACAATCATTGGTATCTCTATCTATAGCCAAGGCAGAGTATATTGCAGCAACATCATGTTGTACACAGGTTCTTTGGATGAAACAAACTTTGACAGATATACAGGTTGAGTATGATGATCCCATTCCAATATATTGTGATAATACAAGTGCCATCAATATCTCAAAAAACTCGGTGATGCACTCTAAGATGAAGCACATTCCAAACAAGTATCACTTTCTACGGAAACAGGTTGCAGAAAAGATCAAAGTTGAGTATGTGGGCACAAAAGAACAAGTGGCAGACATCTTTACAAAACCACTTCCATAGGAAGCCTTTGAATATATTTACCAAAGACTTGGAGTTATTTCTACTCCAAAAATGAATGATTTTTGAATGCTTATCTTATATGTCTTAGATGTACACGAGGAAGCACCGTAAGAGGATAGTCTTTCAGAGGGAGCAACCCCGGATGGAAAGATACCTTTTCCATTGATGACAAAGGGGGAGAGATTTATCAGATGCAGAGGACAGAGGCATGGTTCCAATGGGAGTAGATTTATCAGATGCAAAGGACAAAGGCATGGTTC
>SNQJ01S0070884.1:68151-97919 GCA_010110895.2 Picea sitchensis
ATGAGTCCTTAACAATCTTGGCAGCATAACAATGCATAGAATTCCTTGAGAAAGTGATGGTTATTCATGGCTTTTTATAGCCTAGCATTGGGTGATTATGTAACCTCTTTGGAGTGTGAAAAGGGGCTCTTTAGGGCTCAATTAGGTCTTTGACTAGCCCACCATGCGGATTGAGCTCGGATTTGGTGTCAAATCGACTTGGGAGATGATCCATTAGTGGTTGGGAGGCCGACCAATTTCAATAAATGCGCCGTTTAGCAGGTGCGCGGGTTTTTCGCCCAACAGTTGCGCATCGTGCGCGCATGCGCGCATTGTACGTTGATGTTCCGCGCATATTCGCGCGCACCCAGATTCTGTAAAGCGCCCTTCAATTTTTCGTCACTTAGCATAGTTTTTGACCCTTTTGCAATGCTGTGGAATTAATCCTATGCCATGAATGACTTCAGTCCTGTTTTGATGATGCGGAGTTCTTGTCGTCATGTGCGGACGAAATTTTAGTGATAACACCGATGGTTTTCTATTTTCGGTTAAGGAATTAGGGTTGTTGACTAATCCAGGTCATTGGGTTAGGGTTTTGGATGCCACTGGGTCCTATATGTATATTGTATTGTAAACAATGTATCACTATGAATGAGTATATAATATGTTGGTTTCCCTAGTTTGGGTTTCCAGGGGAAAAATCTCTGTGTAATGTGTGTATTTTCCATTGTATATTTTCTGTTCTTTTACTGAAAATATGTTTGCAGTAAATATACAAAGTTAAAATATACAATCACTCACTATTACTTTAGGAAGACCATGAAGTCTGTGAATTTACTTCATTAACACTTCTTCCACTTAGCTTGTTGTATATGTACTTTGAATTTCGTAAAAATATGCATATTTTTTAGTCTACCAACGACCACAAAAATGGCATCCTTACTTTCATATTTTTGTAACCCTGTAATGAATTCCATTGATATATGTTCCCATATTTGATTAGGTATGCGTAATGGCTGAAGTAACCCTATATATTTTACTATCTCTCCTTTACTTCTTTGGCAAACCTATCATTCTTTTACAAAATTTTGAATATATTTCTTCATTCCTTCCAAAAAGAAAGGTTTTTTTATCCTTTGATATGTTTTAAGGAACCATGCATGTCCTTCTATTTTACCCTTACCAAATTATATCTCCCTTCCACTCCCAATGTTCCATAGAGTTCATCCCTTTCTTTATACATTGTATTTTGTGTTTAGTACTATTATCATTTTTCCATTCATGGAAAGCTTCTTCCAACCACACAAAAATAGAAAATGTACTAGAATATAAGCTTGAGACTTCTTCTATTCTAGAAAGAGCATATAATTCTACATTGTCCTTCCCCTTTTATATATTAATTCAAAATCAAACCCTTGCATTTTTGCTACCCATTTTTGTTCCTCTTCTGATAACTATGTTTTCTCCAAAAAGTACTTTATGCTATCATAGTCTGTCTTGAATTTAAAGTGACTCCCAATGAGATATTGTCACTTTTGAGGAAAATATATGAAAGGATATTACTCAAGCATTTTCAGATCTTACTTGGCTAAAGCAATATAAACGAGAATATCACCCTATGTTTATAGCCATCAAAATTGGTTTCCTAATTCACAAGTATTGATTACAAGTGCTTAGGCTGATATTTTTATAAATGAAAGTTTGTTGGAAAATTCATTATAATTTTCTGAATATAATAGATGTTGAAATAAATATAGAGATAGAAGTAAAAACACCAAGTCAATAATCAAAACCGATGAGACATAAAGCAATCATTTATTCCATTCCAATTTATCAAAAGAATGGTTCTCTTTACAAAATTCCCTGAGGAAGTTTGGACCAAAGTCAAACTTAGATGTCCCCAATGAAAAACATACAAAAGGACTTTTGACAGAAGGTAAAAAACTGAACTTTAAAAGATGGATCAGCTTGCCAGAGATTGTTGCCTACTTGACTCTGCACAATATCCTTTGTCAGTCATGAAATTTAATTCACAAACAAACAAGTCTACATAGACTATCAAAGATAGATCAACACCTCTAAAAAACAAGTGTCTGAATGATGTAATTCAACCCTGAATATTGTTGTCTACAATAGAACCCTGCTATCATAAAAGAGAATTAGGCTTCAAATGAATTAAAGAATGAATGAAAATTGAATTATCTCAACAAAACTCAAAGAGCATACCTTAGTATGCTTCTCCTTCTATTCTCCTCTTGTTCCTCCTTTTCCTTTTTCCTTTAATCAATTAGAATTAGTTGAAGTAGTTGAACTACTTCTATAGTTAAGTTAACTAAAACTCAACCAACTTTTTAGTTAAGGGGGAAAAGTAATAAAATCATAATAAGGGTTTTTAATAAGTAATAACTAGTAGGTGGGACCCCTTGTGACTCCCGTTAGTTATTTAACAAACATAACACAACTATTTAATCAATCAAAACATCCCTCCTTGTGACTCCCATCATCACTCTCATATTTTGACAATTTATATCAATGATAATTGAAAATATTTCCAAAAATATATTATCCATATATCCAAAAAATAGTGTGTTGTCCAAAATTTTAGAAGTCAACTATTCTCAACAATCAATAAATAAAAACATGTAAAACTCATATTTGCCACTCTGGGAGGCAATATTTCCCTTGTTGTTGTTGTCATCCTTTGATCTCTTTGAATTTTCCTTAGGTTGTGTGGAGCCTTTAGGCCTAAGCTCAATGATCATGTGAGAGAAATCATCTCTCAAATGCATGCGAGAGGCCACAGATTTGGCAGAGTCATTTGAGGGTGAGGAGGGGGCAGCAACGGATTTTCCTTTGTCAGGGGTATGGTGGGCCTCGATTTTTAACCTTTTTCTTACATGGGAAGACTATACTGGTGAGTGGACAGGGCCAACTTGGAAAATTTGATTAACAGGTGGAGGAGTCGATGGAGGAGTCGATAGAGACAAGTTACGCCAGCCACAATATTGGGAGACTTTCGGGTGGACAATCTCTTTCCATTTGTCGTTTTCAAGGAATTCAGGTTGTAGTGAGACATGAGGGGGCACTAGGATACCAGGGACATGTGGTGCTTGGAAGGGAGGTCTTTCTGGCCTAGGTTGGACCACTCCTTGCCCAATCCAGTTAAAAACTCCATCTTGAAATAGTTGGCCCAACTCTTGCGAGTCTGCATCAAAATGTATAGAGAACCTTGGCCTCCTAGGGCCCCTATTCCAATTTCCTCCTCCTCTGTTACCTCAGCCATGGCTACCTCTGCTAAAAAATCTCATTCATGTATGCATTATTGATTAGCAAATAGTTTCTTCAACAACCATACATGACATCTCTTTTAAATATGAAACAAAGTTTGGCTCAGCAACACATCAGAATCATGCAATCCAATCCATACAAATCGTTTAATACTTGTCAATGAGCAGGGGATGAATAAGGGTTCTGGGATATGTGAGGGATTGTATTGAGTGAAAATTGTTAAAATGAGGGGGGATAGATCATGATTACTACTCACAATTCATCAAACAATCAATTGTATCGTAAATCAAAAGAATATATCACTGTGATTCATCCTTGTGTGATCTTTTAACTGTAATAATACATAATTTATCTTAACTATAATTAAGTTTTAAGAACAGGGAGTGGATAGTGAATATGGGAAGGCGAGGGGAGTTGTAATGTGCAAAAATTGAAATAATGGTAGGGAAAATAATGAATATTGTTCTTAAAAGTAATTAAGTAATCCATAAAACAACTATGTATTCAATGCAAAAGATTACAACACTAATTAAACAATTACTGTGTGTCAAAACTGTTCACGGTCCCACATCCAATTTCTTTAAAATTCTCAATTAACACAGTGTATAATCATACTCAGAATCACTATGCCTTCCAACCTTCTTGTTAAGAGAATATTGGTTTCTTTTCATTTCCTCCCCTTTCTTATTTAAAACAAAATCAAAAGGAAGACACAATCACCTTGCTTCATCTTTTTCCAGCATATATTTCTATAAAATATCTACCACTGCCCATAATTCTTAATTTCCCAAATCAAACATAGACATAGGTCTTTTTCCAAGTTGAACAGACTTTTTAAACTTGCTCGATTTCACTCTTTTGATAATATTAACTAATAAAACTTGTAATGAAACCAAAATACAAAACTCAAGCTTCAGTTTTGAAGGTGCAATTAAATAAAACAATGCACGGTGTCTCCATAATCCATACACAGTAAAAAACAAAGTCACAGTCATCATTTTCCCTAACTTGCAATGATCCCAATCGGGACTAATAAAACACATAGAAACCACCAACTAACAATTGACACCGTGTTGTAGGAACACAACAACCAAAGCATAACGAAAAGAGGCAACCATCTGACTGTACATTACCATTTACTCCCAATCAACCAATTTAATAAAAAAAATGAGCTAGGTTATCGATGCAAGTGTCAAAACAAAAGGAGACAGCCCGTCAACTGTATACCAGTTCTCATCCCCAATTACAACTTTCCAACAACCTGATCAAATGGAAATGAGATAATACTCAAAGCAATTGTCATGACGAAAAGAGATAATCCCTTGACTATGTCTCAATTCTCATCCCCAATCACAACCTTCAACTCAATCAAACAGAGACAAGACAAAACTCAAAGAAACTGTCATAACCACTCAACCAATTTATGATAGTGAACAAGATACCCGGCAAGAGTGTGAATAGTTGGGGTTATCAAAATCGGGCTTTATAAAAATGAACACAAGAAGTAATCAAGACTTCGCTCGGTCATCAAAGCATAGAGAGACTGGAGATCGAACATATAAACAATATGTAGAGACCCATCGAAACAAGCATGGTGGAACCATGGGATTTTATAACTCTCAGTTTGTGTAATAGTGTGATAGTTCAACACTGGGTAGGGTAGGCAACGATGCAGAGGAGAAACAATTTCTGACTGGACAGTAACAAATACCAAGAACACATAGAGGCATAGCCCTCGTGCCTTTCTCGAGGTCAAACCAATTTATAACAATGCCAATGGAAATGCAGACCCGAGGTATCACCAACAACCATAAAGCGTATATATTGGCATAATGGCCATCCCCTAACCAACTTCGTCGATGCCAATACCACAAAAATAATCCCACAACCAGGTGAATAACCCATGACCATGGCTCTAGAAGATACACAGTGACCAAAAGGTAGTTCAAAAACATATACAACAACCCCATAGCAACCCGAATACAATCGGACATAGTTACCATAACTGTGAGGAAGCGACCAGCAAGGCTAAATAGAGTGAAACCCTCCAACAAAATACTCATAACTGCTTAAAAGAATAGAGAGCCATCACAGTTTTCACCACATAGAACAACCAACAAAATCATAACTTCAACAAAACAATTCTTTCATTTGAAAAATGAATAATCACACAGTCATTCTAGATAGAAGACCCATTTGTTTACACAGGTTCTAATCTCAAGAAAACACAAACCAACACATTATTGATCCATCGTTTGTTTCATACATAGAGCGAAATTCATGGATGGGTGAAAAGAACCATACATGTAACCAATGGCTTTAAAAAGGGCAAGTTGGTCGAGCAGTTCCTTCTAGGATTGAATCTCATAACTTAACCACCAACAAAACCAAATGAAACAATAACCATGCTAGGGTGACAGCCCGATGGGAGATGGAGTGGCATGCACTTACTGCACGTCACTTTCATATTCCTCACATTAAATTCCATAGTACATGAAAACTAGCCAAAAACCATATCATTAACCATGCCATTAATTACATATATTGAAACTCGTGACATATTGCTTGCCAATTGTGCCACCCAAAATCCATATTAACCATTTCCAAAAACCATACCATACCATATATCAAAATGCGCCTAATATAACTCAAATACCATTATCATAGCCACTAACCATTGCTAGTTAGGATTGATACTAACTTATTTTCATTTCATTTGCACATAACCTCTTGACATAGAATAGTATAGTCTCTTTCCATTTCTGTTGTTTTATGTTGTTACTAACATATGTCTTGTGCAAGTGTAGACAAGTAATAATCATGGTGATATCATCAAATGTAAAAATTGTAGTATATGCCACGCATAACATAGAATTAGATCTTAGAATAAGGGAACATCACATAAAATGCATTATCCACATGCCATTATGTAAAAAACAAAACCAAGACTGCATCATCAACCATATAAGACCTTGTAAGTACTATCAAAACAACAGCATGAAAAGTGTGATGTGACTATCTCCGGGCCTCCAGTCTACAAGGGGATCCCACCTACTAGTATTATATCTTATTAGCATAGTTTAAATAATAGGCTTTAGCAATACTTTGCGGGTGAATTCCTCGTTGTGATTTTTATCATCAACAAACTGGCGAATCCACAAGGAAATTTGTTTCCAACAGATTAAGAACTCAGAATATATGGTTTTGCAGACCAAAAATAACAATAGGTGAAGAATATAACCTGAATGATCATGCAACAGGGGGAAGTGAGCATATTTAATGGAAAAATGACTGGGAATTTGGGAATAACTCATGAAAAATGTCAAGTATGAGGGGGTTTATCCATGTATGAATAATCATTCAACCATAATTTGTTCTTTACTTGAAGGAGAAAAAATTTATGGACTTGCTCTTTTAAATCTCAAATGGATGAAGAAATGGAAAGCAGAAGCGGGAAGTAACCAATTTCTTCATAAAACAGTAGTGAAACCAGATAACAAATTCAACTATGGTTTCAGGGGGAACATCGTAACAATTGTGTAAGCCTAATTGTTATTGACTAACAATACCTTGTAGGAGTGTCATTGTGGTGGAACTGATCCAACATCTTATTCTTGACCAAAATTAAACTAAAAATATGAAAAGCAATAAAAGTCATGATAGAAATGGGACTGCAAAATTTAAAAAAACTGAAATAAAATGACAGAATTGCAAAAAACAGAAGGAAAACAATTAAATAAAAGAATAATTTAAACTAATGTAAGAGCATAAATGAAAAGCAGTGGTGAAAATGAAAAAGAACTAAACTACTAATATACAAAAAATCCAAACAACGTTAAAACTTTTCAAGTTGGTTCCACGTAGTGTTTTAAGTGAGAACCATTAGTGTTGTAGGAAAACAATCGCTCTTTTAAATATTTTAGAATGTAAGAGTTTGTACCCAGGAAAAAAATGATCTTGAAAGGACCCAGCCATAATTTTTGAAATTTTGAGTGTCTTCCCCTATCACCATGAGCTAAATCCCATAGCAGTACCTTTTCATTGACTTTAAATTTGATAGTTTTGACACTCTTGTTGAAATATGTCTTAACAATTTGTTGTCTCCTTTTTATATTATCCAAGGCAAACATCCTTTGCTCCTCTAAATCTAGGATTGCATTTATCCTTTGTGAAACATCAGAAGAATTTAATTCTTTGATCTGTATCATTAACATTAAGGAAGAAAGTTCCAGCTTAGTAGGAAGGATGGTTTCTTGACCATAAACAATATGGAAAGGAGTGTAACCAGTGCTTACCTTGGCGGTAATTAGATCTTACCAAAGGGTGTAAGTGAGGAGAGTTTTCCATTGACGAGGCTTATCTTCGATGAACCTTTTGACGATTCTCACCAGATTCTTGTTGGTAGACTCGACCTGCCCATTTCCTTGGGGATAATAAGCCAGAGAGGTGAAATTTTTAACCCCCAACTTAGCTAAAAATTGGGTCAGCTTAGCATAAATAAAAGTGAGACCATTGTTTGTAATAATTTCCAATGGAAGACCAAATCTGGAAAAGATGTTATTTTTAAGGAAAGAAATCACCTTATCATCCGTTGAGTGCTTAAGAGGGATAGCTTCAGCCCATTTTGTAAAATAGTTTGTAGCTGTCAAAATAAATATTTGTCTTGTTGAAGATGGAGGATTAATAGGACCAATAAAATCCAATCCCTTCTTTGAAAAAGAAAAGTCTGGGAGGATAGGTTGCAATGGCATGGCTGAAAGGTGTTCTTTCCCAACAATTTTTTGGCACTTGTCACAAGATCTCAAAAAAACATAAGAGTCACGAAAGATGGAAGGCCAATAGTATCCTTTTCTAATAATCTTGAAAGAAGTGGTTTTAGCAGAAAAATGACCTCCTACATGAATGACTTAGTTTGAAGAACCATGAGTTTCTTACAATAGTTTTTGTGTGTCCTCATTGTTTAAACAACGAAGAAACACACCATTAGAAGATCTTCGAAACAAGAAGTCTCCTATAATGATGTAGCTTGTGTATTCAAGGAGGATTCTTCTCCTTTGATGAGTGAATAAGTTGTCTAGACATATTTGGTTTTGTAATTAGTAAACTAAATTCTTATACCAAGGATGTTCAGACATAGGAAGGATCTGAATATCAATGTAGAATAGTGTTGATAGGTAACTATCATGTTCATCAATTTCTTTACTATTTTCAGCATGTTGAGCTAAGTGAAGGGCTAAGTCATGTCCCTTGATAGTGGTAGAAGTCATAATATTTAAATCATGCTCCTGGATCTTGGCAAGCCAATGTGCAAGATTCCCTAAAAGATAATTTTGTGAGAGAAAAAACTTGACAGCAGGTAAAGGGACTTTTACCAACATATGCTTACCTAAGATGAAGTGGCGAAACTTTTCAACAACTTTAACAAGAGCAAAAGCATGTTGCTAAATAAAATAATATTTAAATTCATCATCAGACAAACTTTGACTCATGTAAGCCACTGGTTTTTCATTACCTTGGTCATCACTTTGCATGAGGATAGAAAAAGTTGCTTCCTCATTGGCATTAGTATATATCGTGAATTCCTTCTCAAAATCCAGCTTTGCCTAAACCGATGTGGAGTTGATTTCTTTCTTGATCCCTACAAAATCATTTTTGACATCATTTGTCCAAGAAAAAGAACGATCTTTCTTAAGCAGATTATGAATTCGTTTGACCATCAAAGAAAAATCAAGAACAAACATATGGATGGAATTAATAACACTCATAAAATCTTGAACCTCCTTCTTGGAAATGGGAGCAAGAAAATTAAGGATAGTAGCAATCCTTTCAGGATCAATGCTTATTCATGAATCAGAGACAATGTGTCCAAGGAGCTTTCCATTGGTAACACTAAAAATGGACTTAGAAGGATTCATAGAGATGCCAAATTTCCTACATCGGATGAGAACTCTTTTCAGATGACTAAAATGATCTGATCGGTCTTTAGAATACACAGTTAAGTCATCAAGGTAGATATGAATGATGTTACCGATCAAATCATTGAAAGCTATTTTCATAGATCTTTGAAAAGTGGCACCTGCATTAGATAATCCAAAAGGCATACGTTCATAAGAAAAGATACCCCAACGAGTAATAAAGGTGGTTTTATATTTATCTTCCCTTTTTACCTTGATTTGATTGTAACCAGAAAAATCGTCAAGTATGGACATCATCTATGATCCTCCAACTTGCTGCAAAATCATTTCCATATTAGGGAGAGGAAAGTGATATTTTATACTAGCCCGATTTAATGCATGAAAATCAATGCATAATCTGATATGACCAGTTGCTATCCGAATGAGAACCAAATTGGAAACCCATTCAGAATATTTGACCAGAAATATGATTCTAGATTTCAAGAGATTTTCCAACTCCTTTCGAATAGTTGCTTCCAGTGCAGGGTTGATAGGTCTTTTCTTTTTCCTAACTAGTTTTATGTCTTCCTTGATGGGAATGGCATGTTTTATAAGAGAGGGATCAAAACCACTAATATCCTCATAAGACCAAGCAAAAACATCTTGAAATTCGCCAAGAATCTTGGAAAACTTCATTTTCTCTTTATCGGAACATTGGGCACATATTTTAACATTATTTGGAGACTTGGTCATCCTAATGTTCAAGGAAATGGTTTCACCCACCTTCCTTTTCGACTCCTCTTCTTTATGTTTCTCTTTACTGCCTACATCACTTGATGAAAATGAACTCTCTAGAGGATTTAAGCCATTAGGAATGTTGTTATCTTCTATGGATATAATTTCCTTGGGATTATAATGTTCATGGAAGACCTTCCATGATTCTATATTGTCAGGGGTATGTGGAGGATATAGAGACTGAAAAGTACAATCAGGTTGGTGTGGCAGAAGTTGTTGATTAGGAGATACTGAAAAAATAGCTAACCGATCATCCATTGAGTTCAATTCCTAGTATGGTCACCAAATAAATGTTGAGGAAAAGATATGAAAGGATATTACTCAAGCTTTTTTAGATCTTACTTGGCTAAAGAAATATAGACGAGAATATCAACCTATGTTTATAGCCATCAAAATTTGTTTCCTAATTCACAAGTATTGATTACAAGTGCTTAGGCTGATCTTTTTATAAATGAAAGTTTGCTGGAAAATTCATTATTTATGTAATTTTCTGAATATAACAAATTTTGAAATAAATATAGAGACAGAAGTAAAAAACACCAAGTCAATAATCAAAATAGATGAGACATAAAGCAATTGTTTATTCCATTCCAATTTATCAAAAGAATCGTTCTCTTTACAAAATTCCCTGAGGAAGTTTGGACCAAAGTCAAACTTAGATGTCCCCGATGAAAACCATACAAAAGGACACCTGACAGAAGGTAAAAAATTGAACTTTAAAAGATGGATCAACTTACCACAGATTGATGCCCACTCGACTCTGCACAATAGCCTTTTTCATTCATGAAATTTAATTCACAAACAGACAAGTCTACACAGACTATCAAAGATAGATCAACACCGCTGAAAAACAAGTGTCTGAATGTTGTAATCCAGCCCTAAATCTTGTTGTCTACAATAGGAACCTGCTATCATAAAAGAGAATTAGGCTTCCAATTAATTAAAGAATGAATGCAAACTGAATTATCTCAACAAAACTCAAAGAGAAGACCTTAGTATGATTCTCCTTCTATTCTCCTCTTAACATGAGTAATGTTGAAAGATAATAGGTTCAAGATAAGTGCCCAAACAGTTTGGTTGTATCGTTTCATCAACTTGTTTCTAGAAGAGTATATCTTACGTACAAGGTTCACAACAATCTCAAAATCTCCAAAAACTATAAGGTGACCAAAACCTAGATTATAGGCATTGTAATGCCTAATAATAAATCTTCGAATTCAGTGACATTGTTTGTGCAAGAAAACTCCAACCTATAAGAAAAGTTATGAATTTTCCCTACAGGAGAGTACAAAATAATGCCTGCTTCGTTACCTTCATTAGAGAATGAACCATCAAAGTGCATGTGCCACATACCATCATCTAAATCGATTTGTTCCAAGGGAATGTTATCCTCCTCGGAAAAGATGGAATACACCCCTAGGTCCTCTTCGATATAGTTCACATTAGGTTGTGGGACACTCTCTATGTAAGGTGAAATCCTTCCCTCTATAAGGACTATGAGGTTTTTACCATTTCGAGAAATGGATAAGTGTGTCCCATCGAGTGAGAGGTATCCACTCGTCAAAGATTGTCAATATCTTCCTAAGATGATTGAGTAATTGCTTACTGGCATAACAATTACCTGAATACTAAGGGTTGTCGCACAAAACTAAGGTCACATCTTTAATATCACCTATGGTCGTTTTTTGTAGAATATTATAAGAGAGAATTCTTCTAGTGTTTTCATTTGTACAA
Source organism: Picea sitchensis (assembly GCA_010110895.2). Lineage (NCBI taxonomy): Eukaryota > Viridiplantae > Streptophyta > Pinopsida > Pinales > Pinaceae > Picea > Picea sitchensis. The sequence goes on from SNQJ01S0070884.1 coordinate 79,842, forward strand.
GACAAGTCTAGCTCTTCCATAATAATCTTCGACATTACACTTGGGCCCGAACCGTCATCAATGAGGCAAAAATGGGCGATCTTATCCATAATTTTTACAGAAATATAAAAAGGGGGATTTTTTACAGGGTATCTAAAGTTATGTACACCTACTTTATTTACAGATGAATCCTCTTTGTTTACCTCTTTAGAGAGGTTGGCTAAAACAAAATCCTTTACTTCCATGAATTTTTTTAGATGCCTCTGTTGTTCAGGGATGACAACCATGTCCAGAAGGGTTGCATCCTCTTTGATGTTGGCCAACTGATTTAGGATATTGTATTTGGAATAGGGGAGAGGCGAAGTATTTCCTTGACTGTCATGAACCTTAGGAACCTGAATAGTAGCAGTTGGTGAGGATGATCTTGAGCTAGAAGAACTACGGGGAGGATCATATTTTCCTTCGGGAGCGTAGGATTTGTTCCTAGTATTGATGATCATGACATCTTCTAGCTCTGCAAAATATAGGATAGTGATGGTAGTTTCCAGTATTTTACCAAAGATCTTATCTTTAGCACTCTTCTTTACCTCACATGTGGTTTCCTCATGGTGTTCCTCGCAAAAGTTACACCAACTCTGAGGCATGATAACTTTAGGCTGAAAATTATTTTCATTTAGATTTCTAAAGGGGGGCACAAAAGAGGATGAAGCTCCAAGGGTGAGAGGGGAGACATTTCCCTTTCGCTCATACGCTATCATACGATTATTCATGTCTTGTACAAGTTGTAAGAGGGCGAACATGTTTGTCTGTTTAACTAACTCTCCTTGAGGAAGACATGTTCTTTCGAGTTGTTCTTCATACTCTAAAAATGTATGCAGAGAATAAACGAGGTTATCAATGGATTTTTCCTCAAGCCTATGATGGTAGGGGGAAGTTAATGCATTATAATAATGCATGAAAGCAACTTGGTTCTGAGGTTGAATGATTTCAGGGATTTGATTGTATAACTTAGTGAAATGCAAGTTGAAGGACTTGATGCTCTCACCATCCTTATAGGCGATGTTATTGTACTCTCGTAATTGCTCAATTGGGATTTTAGATTTCCCATAGGTGGATTTGAACCATTAGACTAACTCCTCCCAAGTAGACAAAATCTTAGGGGAAGGTCAAAGAAATTGGTTGTAGCCTTTCCTTCCAAGGGATTAACAAATAAGCTCATGTAAGTATCGTTGTCATTGGCTCCTATTTTGTGAAAGGAATTAGAAAATGCCACCAGGTGTTCATTTGTAGTGACAGTGTTATTCCCCRAAAACCTAGGAATCTGCTCTTTGAATTTAGGAAGTGGACGAGTAGTAGGTGCTAGGTTAAGAGGAGAGGAAACATGCCACGGTGTGGTTGTGGCGTCTTCTTCAAATTGAAAAATATCATAATTTTTAATGACTTTGGTGGGGTTTGTRGTAGATTAGATAGGGGCATGGTGGCTATATAAGCTACCAATCACTGACGACGCTGAATACTGAGAGGAGGAAGCATTACCAGTCTCACCAGATCCACCACTAGATGTCATCTTGTGGATGATAGGTAAGGGAGARAAAGATGAACTCGAAGAATCATACAAGGTTCTCCTTAAAGCACTTTGTTGGGTTGATAACACAATGTTTCTTCTTCCTATTTCAACAATAGGATTAATTTCAGGTGATAAGCCTCTTCTTCTCCTAGAAACACGAGGATCTAAGAACATGAAAACAAGGTCAAAGCTAAAGGAAAAAGAAGGTTTATTGTTGATTTCTATGTTGTCTACATCTAGCTTCCCAATGTTCTTGGGCACTAATGTCTCGTTCAATTGTTTCTCATGAATGATTAAGCTCCGCCCCAGTATTAGCAGTGTCTAAAATGGTGTTAAACAAATTCAAAACAATGTTGGTCTGATATTGAAGATCAGGCTCAATATTGGGTTTCCTTGCAACATGTACAGTCATTAAGAAATAAAACAGTCAAAGAATCAATATTAAAAAAATAGATGTATTTGATGATAATCAAGCATAAAAATAAACCAAAGAGATATTGAAGATCTCCCAGTACGGTCGCCAAATAAATGTTGAGGAAAATATATGAAAGGATATTACTCAAGCATTTTCATAACTTACATGGCTAAAGCAAGATAGACAGGAATATGACCCTATGTTTATAGCCATCAAAATTTGTTTCCTAATTCACAAGTATTGATTACAAGTGCTTAGGCTTATCTTTTTATAAATGAAAGTTTGTTGGAAAATTCATTGTTTATGTAATTTTCTAAATACAACAGATGTTGAAATAAATATAGAGACAGAAGTAAAAACACCAAGTCAATAATCAAAATAGAGGAGACATAAAGCAATCGTTTATTCCATTTCAATTTATCAAAAGAATCATTCTCTTTACAAAATTCCCTGAGGAATTTTGGACCAAAGTCAAACTTAGATGTCCTCAATGAAAACCACACAAAAGGACTTTTGACAGAAGGTAAAAGATTGAAATTTAAAATTTGGATCATATTTCCACGAATTGTTTCCCACTCGAATCTGCACAATAGCCTTTGTCAGACATGAAATTTAATTCACAAACAGACAAGTCTACACAGACTATCAAAGATAGATCAACACCTCTAAAAAAATGTATTTGAATGATGTAATTCAGCCCTGAATCTTGTTGTCTACAATAGGACCCTACTATCATAAAAGAGAATTGGGCTTCCAATGAATTAAAGAATGAATGAAAAATGAATTATCTCAACAAAACTCAAAGAGCAGACCTTAGTATGCTTCTCCTTCTATTCTCCTCTTGTTCCTCATTTTCCTTTTGCCTTTAAGCAATTAGAATTAGTTGAAGTAGTTGAACTACTTTTGTAGTTAAGTAAACTAAAACTCAACCAACTTTTTAGTTAAGGGGGAAAAGTAATAAAATCATAATAAGGGTTTTAATAAATAATAACTAGTTATAGGTGGGACCCCTTGTGACTCCCTTTAGTTCTTTAACAAACATAACACAACTAGTTAATCAATTAAAACATCCCTCCTTGTGACTCCCATCATCACTCTCATATTTTGACAATTTATATCAATGATAATTGAAATTATTTCCAAAAATATATTATCCATATACCCAAAAAATAGTGTGTGGTCCAAAATTTTAGAAGTCAACTGTTCTCAACAATCAATAAATAAAAACACTTAAAACCCATATTTTCCACTCTGGGAGGAAACATTTCCCTTGTTGTTGTTTTCACCCTTTGATCTCTCTAAATTTTCCTTAGGTTTTGTGTACCCTTTAGGCCTAATCTCACTGATCACATGAGAGCAATCATCTCTCAAATGCATGCGGGAGGACACGGATTTGGCAAAGTCATTTGAGGGTGAGGAGGGGGCAAAAACATGTTTTCTTTTGTCAGGGGCATGGCAGGCCTCAGTTTTTAACCTTTTGCTTGCATGGGAAGACTTTACTGGTGAGTGGACAGGGGCAACCTGTACAATTTTATTAACAGGTGGAGGAGACGGTAGAGACAAGTTAGGCAAGCCACAATCTTGGGGTGTCGAGTGGAAAATCTCTTGCCATCCGTTGTTTTCAGGGACTTCAGGTTGTAGTGAGACATGAGGGGGCACTGGGATACCAGGGACATGTGGGGCTTAGAAGGGAGGCCTTTATGGCCTAGGTTGGACCACTCCTTGCCCAATCCAGTTAAAAAATCTAGCTTGAAATAGCTGGCCCAACTCTTGCGAGTCTGCATCAAAATGTATAGAGAACCTTGGCCTTCTAGGGCCCCTGTTCCAATTTCTTCTTCCTCTGTTACCCCAACCATGACTACCTCTGCTGAAAAATCCCATTCCCGTATGCATTATTGATTAGAAAATAGTTTCTTCAACAACCATACATGACATCTCTTTTAAATATGAAACAAATTTTGGTTCAGCAACACATCAAACTCATGCAATCCAATCCATACAAACCATTTAATACTTGTCAATGAGCAGGGGGTGAATAAGGGTTCTGGGATATGTGAGGGATTGTATTGAGCGAAAAGTGTTAAAATGAGGGGGGTTAGATCATGATTACTACTCACAAATCATCAAACAATCAACTGTATCGTAAATCAAAAGAATATATCACTGTGATTCATCCCTGTGTGATCCCTTAACTTTCATAATACATAATTTATCTTAACTATAATTAAATTTTAAGAACAAGGAGTGGATAGTGAATATGGGAAGACAAGGGGAGTTGTAATGTGTGAAAAGTGAAATAATGGTAGGGAAAAGAAAGAATATTGTTCGTAAAACCAATTAAGTAATCCATAAAACAACTATGTATTCACTAAAAGATTCCAACACCAATTAAACAATTATTGTGTGTCAAAATTGTTCACTGTCCCACATCCAATTTCTTTAAAATTCTCAATTAACACAGTGTATAATCATCCTCAGAATCACTATGCCTTTCAACTTTCTTGTTAAGAGAATACTTGTTTCTTTTCATTTCCTCCCCTTTTTTATTTAAAACAAAATCAAAAGGAACACACAGTCACATTGCTTCATCTTTGTCCAACATATATTTCTATAAAATATCAACCACTGCCCATAATTCACAATTGCCCAAATCAAACTGTTATGAACATAAATATACATATAAATAGATATTCATAACATAATAATCAATTAATAAATAATAACTATTAATAATGAAAGGACATGTCTAAAAGGACATGACTATTGGTTAAGGGCACCCCTGCGTGGGTATATAAACTAGCCCTCATTCTCAATTGTATATCATCTTATCTATTCATATATTATTTACAGTCCTACATGAATTACTTTGTTATATTCCAAGTATTTTGGATAATTCTTGTGTGAGCAAACTTTTTTCGTCTCATTTGGTATCAGAGCTTCGTTTTTCTGATCCTAGCCTATGGCCACTCTCTTTGCAGACTTTGTCCGAATCGGCTTTTAGCCACACACAAAAAATTTCAGAGCTTCTCTGATTTAGTTTTGGCCAACCACACTCCATTCATAGTTTCTCTGATTTTTCTGGGTCTTTGACCAAAAATATAGCCTTTGGCTATTCACTATTCATCTATTAACAATCATTTCAATGCCATATCGGAAAAAAAATAAAATAATAAATAAATGTTGTTGAAAACAGTATATTATCAAGTCACATTCAGATCTCGTTGAAGGAAAAAGTAATCCACTGAAAATTTTAAAGCCCAAAAGTTTTGTTGAAGAAAATATCAGTCTTTTGCACATTCAAAAGAACATATGAACTAGATTAGGTTTTTCATTCCATAGCTAGAACATTAAAAATACAGAGAAGAATTATCTGCCATCTGTACATTTACTAGAAGTCCGTACAAACTTGAATTAATTGCAAAATTCAGAAGAGAAAAAAAAAATAATAAAATTATTCAAAAGAAAAGAAGAAATTTTGTTCCACATCCACCATACAACCACCAATTCTTCCTGTTGTAATTCGTACAACCATCATCCATCCGTACAACCCACAAAGTGATTCATCTCTAGAGACATGTCACCTATACAACCACGTCATCTATACCTTTTGAGAAATCCATGTGCATTGATAAATACATTAATTATTGGTGTATTTCATCCATATGAATCGTGGGTAGGAATAATCGTGACCCTTCCATGAATTTTGATATATTAAAGGTGTGACTTTAATATAAAAGGAAAATTACTTATAAGCAAGGTGTAGTATTGGTTATATTTAAACTATTTACACCATCATATTAAATATTTAAGTAAAAAGGTACATAAAAAATATATGGTGGAAAAATAAAGAAATTTGGAAAAATAAAGTGAGAAGACTCATTGGCATATAGAAAAACCTCTTATATAAATAAATAAATAAGAAAGAAGAAAACAGTATAAAGTCAAAGGGATCATATTAAGTTATTTTTTTCATCAAAAAGTGAAAAAGATATGAAAAGTACACAAGTTATAGGAGGGAATCTATATATTAAAATTTCTTAAAAATATATATCAAGGGAAACATATTGGATATCATTAAAAAGGAACATTGTTCGTGTCACAAACATAGACACGGGTATTTTCCCAAGTTGAACAGACTTTTTAAAACTTGCCCAATTTCTCTCTTTTGATAATATTAACTAATTAAACTTGTAATGAAACCAAAATACAAAATCCAAGCTTCATTTCTGATGGTGCAATTAAATAAAACAATTCACAATGTCTCCATAATCCATACACAGTGAACGACGAAGTCACGGTCATCATTTTCCCTAACTTGCAATGATCTCGATCGAGACTAATAAAACACACAACAACCACCAACTAACAATTAACACCACACTGTAGGAACACACCGACCAATGCATAAGGAAAAGAGGCAACCCTATGACTGTACATTACCATTTACTCCCAATCAAACAATTTAATAAAAAAAAATGAGCTAGGTTATCGATGCAATTGTCACAACAAAAGGAGGAAGCCCCTCGACTGTATACCAGTTCTCATTCCCAATTACAACTTTCCAACAACCCAATCAAACAAAGATGAGATAATACTCAAAGAAATTGTCATAATGAAAAGACAGAATCCCTTGATTGTGTCTCAATTATCAACCCCAATCACAACCTTCAACTCAATCAAACAGACATGAGACAAAACTCAAAGAAACTTTCATAACCACTCAACCAATTTATGACAGTAAAAAAGATACCTGTGAATAGTTGGGGTTATCAAAATCAGGCTCTGTAACAATGAACACAAGAATTAATCAAGAGTTCGCTTGGTCATCAAAGAACAGAGAGACTGGGGGTCGAACATATCAACAATAGGCAGAGATCCTTCGAAACAAGACAGTGGAACCATAGGTTTTTATAAGTCTCAGTTTTTGTAATAGTGTGATAGTTCAACACTGGGTAGGGTAGGCAACAATGTAGAGGAGAAACAATTGCTCACTTGACACTAACAAATACCAATAACACACAGAGGCATAACCCTCACACCTTTCTCAAGTCCGAGCCAATTTATAACAATGCCAATGGAAATGTAGACCCGATGTATCACAAACAACCATAAAGCATATATCTTGGCATAATGGCCATCCCCTAAACAAATTTGTCGATGCCAATACCACAAAAATAATCCCATGACCATGGCTCTAGAAGATACACAGTGACCAAAAGGTAGTTCGAAAACATATACAACAACCCCATAGCAACTCGAATACAACTGGACATAGTTACCATAATTGTGAGGAAGTGACCAACAAGGCTAAACAATATCTTGTCATTCGTCGTTTTCAAGGAATTCAGGTTGTATTGAGACATGAGGGGGCACTGGCATACCAGGGACATGTGGGGCTTGGAAGGGAGGCCTTTTTGGCCTAGGTTGGACCACTCATTTCCCAATCCAGTTAAAAAATCCATCTTGAAATAGTTGGCCCAACTCTTGCGAGTCTACATCAAATGTATAGAGAACCTTGGCCTTCTAGGGCCCTTGTTCCAATTTCCTCTTCCTTTGTTACCCCATCCATGACTACCTCTCCTGAAAAATCTCATTCACGTATGCATTATTGATTAGCAAATAGTTTCTTCAACAACCATACATGACATCTCTTTTAAATATGAAACAAATTTTGGCTCTACAACACATCAGACTCATGCAATCCAATCCATACAAATCGTTTAATACTTGTCAATGAGCAGGGGTGAATAAGGGTTCTGGGATATGTGAGGGATTGTATTGAGCGAAAAGTGTTAAAATGAGGGGGGACATATCATGATTACTGCTCACAAATCATCAAACAATCAACTGTATCGTAAATCAAAAGAATATATCACTGTGATTCATCCCTGTGCGATCCTTTAACTGTCATAATAGATAATTTATATTAACTATAATTAAATTTTAATAACGGAGTGGATAGTGAATATGGGAAGGCGAAGGGAATTGTAATGTTCAAAAAGTGAAATAATGGTAGGGAAAAGAACGAATATTGTTCGTAAAACCAATTAAGTAATCCATAAAACATCTATGTATTCAATACAAAAGATTCCAACACCAATTAAACAATTATTGTGTGTCAAAATTGTTCATTGTCCCACATCCAATTTATTTAAAATTCTCAATAAACACAATGTATAATCATACTCATAATCACTATGCCTTTCAACCTTCTTGTTAAGAGAATAATTGTTTATTTTCATTTCCTCCCCCTTTTTATTTAAAACAAAATCAAAAGGAACACACAGTCACATTGCTTCATCTCTGTCCAGCATATATTTCTATAAAATATCAACCACTTCCCATAATTCACAATTTCCCAAATCAAACATAAACACGGGTCTTTTCCCAAGTTGAACAGACTTTTTAAAACTTGCCTAATTTCACTCTTTTGATAATATTAACTAATAAAACTTTCAATGAAACCAAAATACAAAACCCGAGCTTCATTTCTGATGGTGCAATTAAATAAAACAGTGCACAATGTCTCCATAATCCATACATAGTAAACAACAAAGTCATAGTCATCATTTTCCCTAACTTGCAATGATCCGGATCAGGACTAATAAAACACACAACAACCACCAACTAACAATTGACACCACATTTTAGGAACACAATGACCAATGCTAACAAAAATAGGCAACCCTCTGACTATACATTACCATTTACTCCCAATCAACCAATTTAATCAAAAAAACGAGCTAGGTTATCGATGCAACTATCACAACAAAAGGGGGCAACCCCTCAATTGTATACCAGTTCTCATCCCCAATTAAGCCTTTCCAACAAATCGATCAAACAGAGACGAGATAATACTCAAAGAAATTGTCATAATGAAAAGAGAGAATCCCTTTATTGTGTCTCAATTCTTATCCCTAATCACAACCTTTAGCTCAATCAAACAAAGACGAGAAAAAACTCAAAGAAATTGTCATAACCACTCAACCAATTTATGATAGTCAACAAGATACCCAACAAGAGTGCAAATAGTTGGGGTTATCAAAATCGGTCTCTGTAACAATGAACACAAGAAGTAATCAAGAGTTCTCTCAGTCATCAAAGCATAGAGAGACTGGAGGTCGAACATATCAACAATAGGCAAAGACCCTTCGCAATAAGCACAATGGAGCCACGAGCTTTTATAACTCTCAGTTTGTGTAATAGTGTGACACTTCAACACTGGGTAGGGTAGGAAACGATGCAGAGGAGAAAAAATTTCTTACTGGATAGTAACAAATACCAAGAACACATAGAGGCATAACCCTCTCTCCTTTCTCAAGGTCGAACCAATTTATAACAATGCTAGTGGAAATGCAGACCAAAGGTATCACCAACAAACATAAAGAATATATCTTGGCATAATGGCCATCCCCTAACCAACTTTGTCGATGCCAATACAACAAAAATAAGCCCACGACTAGGTGAATAAACCATGACCATGGCTCTGGAAGATACATAGTGACCAAAAGGTAGTTCGAAAACATATACAACAACCCCATAGCAACTCGAATACAATCGGACATAGTTACCATAACTGTGAGGAAGCGGCCAGCAAGGATAAACTGAGCAAAGCCCTCCAACAAAATGCCCATAAATACTTAAAACAACAAAGAGACATCACAGTTTTCACCACATAGAACAACCAACGAAATCATAACTTCAACACACCAATTTTTTCATTTGCAAAATGAATAACCACACAGTCATTCCAGAGAGAAGACCCACGCATTTACACAGTTGCCCATCTCAGGAAAACACAAACCAACATATTATCGAGCCATCGTTTGTTTCATACACAGAGAAAAATTCATGGATGGGAGAAAAGAACAATACCTGTAACCAATGGCTTTAAAAAGGGTAAGTTGGTCGAGCAGTTCCTTCCAGGCTTGAATCTTGGAGCTTAACCACCAACAAAACCAAATGAAACAATAACCATGCTAGGGTGATGCCCTGATGGGAGAACTATGGATTGGCGTGCATTTACTGCATGTCACTTCCATATTCCTCACATTCAACTTCGTAGTACATGACAGTCAGCCAAAAACCATACCATTAACCATGCCATTAATTCCATATATTGAAACTTGCGACATATTGCTTGCCAATTGCGCCACCCAAAATCCATATTAACCATTGCCAAAAACCATACCATACCAAAATCAAATACAATTCGCATAGCCACTAACCATTTCTATTTAGGATTAATACTAACTTCTTTTCATTTCATTTGCACATAACCTCTTAACATAGCATAGTATAGTCCCTTTCTTTTGGAAATTTTTGTTATAAGTCTCTTTCCATTTCTTTGGTTTTATTTTGTTACTAACATATGTTTGGTGCAGGTGTAGCTAGGTAATAATCATGGTGATATTATAAAATGTAAAAATTGTAGTATATGCCACCCATAACATAGAATTAGAGCTTAGAATAAGGGAACATCACATAAAATGCATTATCCACCTGCCATTATGTCAAAAACAAAACCAAGACTACATCATAAACCATATAAGACCTTGTAAGTAGTATCGAAACAACAACTTGAAAAGTGTGATATGACTATCTCTAGGCCTCCAGTCTACAAGGGGATCCCACCTACCAGTATTATATCTTATTAGCATAGTTTAAATAATAGACTTTAGCAATACTTTGCGGGTGAATTCCTCATTGCGATTTTTATCATCAACAGTCGCCATTTTTTTATTGCATGTAAAATTGCTTCCATTTCTTTTTAATATGTATCTTTGACCAAATATTTCCCCTTGAATTGTTTGTTTTCAAAAGCCAATGGTCTCCCTTTTTGTGTCAATATTGCTCACATTCCTAGTCTTGATGTATCACATTCTACTATGAATGTTTTACCAAAATCAGGTGTTTCCAATACCGGTGTAGATGAAATGACATCCTTTAATAGAGAGAATGCCAAAGTAGTCTTATCATTCCATACAAATGAATTTTTCTTCAAGAGACATGTGAGTGGGTTTGCAATGTGTGGATAATTCTTAACAATTTTTTGATAATATCCTGTAAGACCCAAAATCCTCTAAGACTTTCGATGTTCTTAGGAGTAGGCCATTTTGTAATAGCTCAGATCTTTTGAGGGTCCACCTTAACCCCTTCCCTTGAAATAATATGACCCAAATATTCTACTTCTTGTTTCCCAAAAGAACATTTGGATCTCTCTACATACAATTGATTGTTCTCAAAACTTTGCAGGACTTTATCCACATGTTTAATGTGGTCTTCCCATGATTTTTTATAGATAATTATATCATCAAAGAAAACCAAAACAAACTTTCTAATATGGGGTTGAAAAAAAAAAATCATAAGACATTGAAAATTTGAAGGAGCATTAGTTAACCCAAAACACATGACCAATAACTCATAGTGTCCATCATGAGTTCTAAAAGTTGTTTGGGGAATGTCATCTTCTCTAAATATGATCTAGTGGTATCATGATTTAAGATATAGCTTTGTAAGATAATCCACTCCATGAATCTAATATAATAGCTCATCAATATTTGGAATAGGGAATTTATCCTTTATGGTGATTTTGTTTAGATATCTATAATTAGGACACCTCCTCCAAGAATTATATTTTCTTCTCACCATCACTAGTAGAGCTTAAACTGAACTCCTACTTGATTGAAAAACACCTGAATCCAACATATATTTTACTATTTTATTAATCTGCCCATTTTGTTGATAAGGATATCTATAAGGTATTTTATTAGGAGGAGTACTTCCTGGTACTAGTTTGATTTTATGTGCATGATATGTAGAAGGAGGTAGACCTTTAGGAATTTCTTGGAAGACCCTATAGTTTTTTTCCAATGTGCATCTTAATTCCTCTGGAATATTTTCATATTCCTTCTTAACTTCCATATAATAAATTTTAACCACAACTCCCTTGCTACCATTTTTTAGGATCTTTTCCATTATATGAGAGTTGATGACTTGAGAACGTCCAAATTTTAACCCTTTGAGTTCATATTGAATCCTTTTCAATTCAAATCTAATGAATATTTTGTTATAGTTAGTAGAAATTATACCTAATGTTCTCAACCATTGAATCCCTATAACAACATCTACACCTCTAATGGGAATGGCATACATTAGGCTTCCAAATTATATTCTCTCGTACCTAGTTTAGTGTTGTGGCATTTTCCTACACAATCAATACTCCCTACATTAGCAACCAAAACTTGAAAAATTGTCACAGGATATACAAAACAATTGAGGTGCTATGCTAATTTTTTGTCAATGAAGTTATGGATGCTACCTGATTCAATGAGCACTATAACTTTTTTCTTCTTAATGTAACCTACAATATTTAGGGTTTGAGGTGCTAGCAACCTTATCGATGCATGAACGAATATTTTGCATCTATCTGAATCAATGTTGTGCACAATTCCGACCTCTATTTATTTCTCTTTAATTTGAAACGTTATTCCTCATTTATTTGTGTAGATGCCTCCACTTCCTCTTCATAATTATTTTCCAAGGTGAACAATTTTGTTTCTTGACATTTATGCCCTTTTTACCATTTTTTGTTATAGCCAAAGGACAATCGTTTTTCTCTTTTTTCCTCCATTTCCTTCGGTCATATTCAAGTAGGATGAAGTAAGGTTGTTTTATGAACCCCAAAATGATCTATACTTCCTACATATGCTCCAATGGTATACTTTTGTGTATCCTTATTCTTGGTTTGAATATGATGAGAAAATTGCATAGCTTCAATAATATTTTCAGGACGTTTTAGGAAAATCTCATGTTTAATGTATTTTTTTAATCCACCCATGTAAACTTCCAATAAATTTTCATCACTTATGTTATCCACCCTTATGTACACTACCTAAAATTATAAATTTTAATCTTCAATAACACCTAAGTGCTTGATTCTTGTCAATTGATTGAAGTAGTCTTATTCCCAAGCTTTCTCATATTGTGCTTCTATGTCTCTTGTAAATAAACCCAAAGTATAATAATAAGAATGGGGCTTCCTTTGTCCCCGAGGTGTAGGACAGTCGGTGACGGAGTGTGTTGTTAAGCCACTCCGTGATGTTAAAGTCACCGGTTCGAAACCTGCGGGGACAAAAAATCCAACCATGTTAAGGGTTGGTGTGGCTCAGGCCGGGTGCGATCNTCCAACCATGTTAAGGGTTGGTGTGGCTCAGGCCGGGTGCGATCCCCGGGTGATTTTGACGGCTTAGATGCCCCTGAGTCGCGGTTTCTCAAGCCACAGGTTAATCGCAGGTCCTGCACAAATTAACAAACAAAAAAAAAGAATGGGGCTTCCTTTTAACTACTCATTGATCCCATTGATATGGTTTTATCTCAAAGTTAAAGTTGCTATGTGAATCCTTTTCTTATCATCCATAATATTATGTAGTTCAAAATATTGTTCTATTTGGTTCACCTAGGTACAGACCTTTGTTCCATCAAACTTCCTTAATTCAACCTTGGGAAGGTTAACTCCTTTTGGTAACTATTCACAAGTAACTCCACTATTAGAGTTAAATCTCCTGGAAAATTCTTATTATTGGAAAGTTGTTCAACTTGAATACCACCTTTATTTTTCGGAGTCCCTTCAGACACCTTATCAATTTTAGGGAGCCTCCCATTTAATGTTTCTATAATATTATATTTCATATGTTCCAACTTTCCATCCATCGTATGTTCCAATTGTTCCATTGTTCTTTCAATATCTATTTGGGTATTCACCAAATCAACCTTTATTAACCTATCATTCAATTTGTTAATTCAACTCCCAAATTTGGACAATTGGTTTTGTACATACTCATTTTCTTCATGAGTCATGGAGGAGATTTCTATAGGTTTATTGGTGAAGTAATTTTTGTATCTTTCTTAGGAGCCATGGGAAAGAGTTACTAGGTATTAATGACAAGGGAGTGTCAGGGGTTATATCTCTCTGATATACATTCGAGGTCCAACAATAATACTCTGCCCAACCACATTTTTACCTTCTTAATGATAGATCCCATGTTTTTTAAAGATGTTGGAACACATATCTAAAAAGGATTAAAATATGAGCTTACTAACCATGAAAAAAGATCATAAAATCACCAAAAAATAACATGTGCAAAAACGCTAACTTCCACAAGAAATATCTCATAAATATAAGGAGTAAAATATGAAAACAATTCCATATGTGATTCATTGTGTCAACTCGGGATTCTAAAAATTTCGAAGTCCGAAACTTCAATGAAAAAAATTACATCTAAAATGCCAAGATAAGTAATTTTAATATTAGTCACAAACCTTGTCTTCCATGCATTATATCTCCAAAATTATAGAGAGCTAGAACCTGAAATTTTGACCACTTTTACTATGATATTTCTCCTTAGTCTCCACAAAATTTTATTGTTTGAAACTTCCCACAAAAAAAGTTATAGTGAAAATTCCAAGATGAATTGTTTAAAACTAATTTCAAGATGAGTCGAAAATCATATCTTCCATAGGATATATCTCCAAAATTATAATGAAACAGAACTTGAAATTTTTGCCAAATGTACTTTGATATGTCTCATGAGTAACCTCCAAATTTTGTTTTCTGAAACGTCCCATAAAAAAAGTTATGGTGAAAATTACAAGATGACTCGAATGGAGAAGAAAAACCATGGGATTGATGCTCTTGATACCAATTGTTATGAACCAATATCTTGAGAATGATAAAAATTCAATGAATACAATCCACTTTGAGAATTAAACTTCCTTTTACAATATATCCAATTTAGCAAACAATATAATATGATCCTAAGACTAGGTTGCCTTGGTGTGTGATATTGATATTATTATTAATATATATATATATATATATATATATATATATATATATATATATATGAGACAAAGGTTACAATATATATATATATATGAGACAAAGGTTACAATGAACGGTTCTAACCAACCTACTAATATAAAAAATAAAATAATAATGAATTATTATTAGGGCCTTAAAATAGGGGGGAAAGGGCCTTAACACCAAACACCTTGATCTATCTAGGGGTCGCAATCAATGCAAAGACTTGAGAGAGCATGGAGAAGCTCGGGTTGGGTGGCCTATGAGAAATTTCCACAATCCTACAACTAGTCGATTGATCCACAATCAAGCCCGAGGGGATTATAGAAGATGTAGTGATATATGTAGACTCATGGGAGTATCCTACATATTTCATGGTTTTGTATCCCAATTCTAACTTGGGAGATTACCCCTTGATTTTTGGGAGGCCATGGTTGGCCACATCTGATGTCTACATTGGCTACATATTCAGGAATATGACCATCTCCCATGGTAATTCTACTAAGAAACTCACCCTGCATCCCCCTTCCAAGCCACTAATACAACCATAAATGCATATATGGATGGAAGAAGAGGACGATGAGGATATTTCCCATCAATTTCTCACAATAGATCAATATCTTTCTCTTAAAGAACAAATTGGGGATGACATGATCAATGACTTTATAGTCAACCCTTGTTCATCCTAAAAATCAACCTCTGAATTCCCCAGTCAAGTCCTAGATTATGTTACCCAGTAAAATGTTGGTGTTTCTTGCAAGGGAAGGAAAACCAGCAACCAACTTCAAAGTTTGCAAGGGAAGGCAAACTTCTTGTGTATATTCATTATCGATTACACCGAGATAACAAAAGGCTTTGTGCACTTGTTGAAAAAAGATGTACCTTTTGTGTGGGAAGACCAAGCCCAGTGATCATCTGAAGCCTTGTATAAGGCCTTGATGTCAGCCCCACTGTTGAGCCCTCCTAACTACAATAGGGACTTCTTGCTCTACCTCATATATTTTGACTCCACCATTAGAATGTTCCTCATCCAAGAGGATAGTGCACAAAAAGAACATGCAATATATTCTTCTTAGCAAAAGTCTTGTTGGTCCCAATATTTAATAGTCACATGTCAAAAAGTTGGCCTTGGCATCTATCCATGGTTTCCAATGTTTACAACATTACATACTCTTGTGAAATACCATTTTCATATAAAACTCCAACCCATTGCAACACATCCTAATATGTCAGCTCATTGGGGGGGAATACTTCAAATAGATTGTCATTTTATAGGAATTCATCATGAAGTTTGTTTCTACCAAGTCAATAAATCTTTGGCTTTCATTGATTTGATGCCCGAACTTCCCCAAGTCGATGATGAACCTTTTGTAACCCTTGAGGTGTTTATGGATAGGAAACTATGCCAAGGCATCCATTTTACAATTGATTGATTTAATTTTGAATTTATGTCCTAAAACAAATTATTTTATTGTAGTTTACCTTAGATCTTGATTATTGATCTTTTGTAAGTAAATACTAGATCTTGAAAGGTAAGATTTCAATATCTAAGATAATTTTAGTTTTAAATGAGTGAAAGAAGAATTTAAAGAAACAAAATTGAAATCTTAACAATGTATTCAATTTGAATAAATATTGTTTAACTTTCAATAGTAGAAATTACAAAAAAATTATATCTGATTTAAAGTAATACTAGATGAACAAAAATGAAGATTTCATCAGTATTAATAATGCATAATAATTGAAATCACAGGTCCAATTTATACTTACTGTATAATTGCAGAAATTTGTGAATTTAATGATTCCTTTGTGATTGTAGCAGTGGTGGTCGTACCAAGTTGTTACATCTATAACATCAGATACATATTTGAAGAAGAAAATTATGAAATACTAGAACAACATGATAATAGGAAAAACATGAACTAAAATAATGAAATCCAAAATCACTCAAGTTCTGTGAAAATAGAATTTTATTAAAGATCTCAGACCTTTTCCCAAGGAAAAACCAGTTCTTTTTACATCAAAGTTTCCTTCTTTTATAAAAAAATAAGTATAACCACGATTGGTTATCAATACCTATTTTCTAGCCTTAAAATTACAACATTAGATCTGACTTTACAAAGAAATTAATGAATACATTCAAACTTGAGATTTGCCAAAAAACATCTCCTGATTTTGCTTTAGTTGTTTTGATGACTCATTTTATTATCAACTGAATTAGAAGTCTCCAATTGTTTCTTGATGGGTAATTGAAAGTTATCATCTTCCTGTATCAAATTTCCAATTTGGTGTACTTCTCGTATGAAGTAGAATTTAAAAACACATTTTTAACCTACCACAGTAAAAAGAAATCATCTATGAGGATATCCATTGTTGTTTGTCCTTTCAAGACTTCTATCATTCCTTGAAATTTATCCTCATTTTCTTTGACTTTGAATAATTCTCTTCTTTAATTTTCAAATGTTAAAATATTTCATTTATCATCACATGCATTAGGTAGTCCCATTTTTACCAAGTTATCAAACTTGTGTTGGAAATGTGTAATAGTTAGCATATGCTTGTCATTGATGGGAAGTACAACAGTGAAGATGACAGGCAAACAAAAGACAAAGGAAATTAAGCTCAGGAGGAATAGCAGTCTTATATGCGCAAGAAGCATAGGAAAGAGACCGAGAACCGTCGGATCTCACTTGGAAATCCCGACAGCTGTTGGATCGGGAGAAGCTGCGCAGGAGTTAAGCGTAGAAAAGAAGTGATCTAAGCCATCATATTGGAAGAAAACCACGACAACTGTCAGATATGCAGAAGCTGCAAGGGAGATAAGCCATCGGAGAATCGGGGATCGCGATTTCAAAATGCAAAGAACACTTGACAACGGAAACTCCGATTTCGCGATATGCGATTTCGCGATATGATCGCAACCGTTAAAGCGAAAAAGAGGTCTGGACCATTGATCTCATTCATCGGAGAATCGGGGATCGCGATTTCAAAATGAAAAGAACTCATGACAACGGAAACTCCAATTTTGCGATGTGCGAGTTCGCGATTTGATCGCAGCCGTTAAAACACGCATGAGATATGAACCATCGATCCAACACACGTCAACAGATCACGTCAGCAAAGTGACACGTGGCACAACTAGGGAGTGACAAGTGTCAGACTGATTCAAGCAATTGAGGCACATGTGGGTAACGAATCAGGGTGACACATGGCAGAAGTTAACACGTGTCAAACCATGAGTGACGTCAGCAGAGG
>SNQJ01S0070884.1:97929-118964 GCA_010110895.2 Picea sitchensis
TCTATTTCCCTGCATTATTGTGATTATCATTTAGTGTCTCAGCAAAGAGTTTAAAAGAAGCATAATTGTTTAAGCACGGTAACAACTGATTCACCCCCCCTCTCAGTTGTCCAACAACTTGTTGGTAAGAAGTTCAATATTCATTTTCACCATTAGGCATTTATTATGTGCATGTTTTATCAAACATATTTTGGTGAAAATTTTCTTTGTTTCCATTACCATTGCAGTTGTTTCCTTTAGTCCTTTACTCCTCAATGTTTCCTTTGAGTTAGAATCGAGAAATTTAATGATTCTTATAGCTACTTGAGGTCTGATTCTCAATTCTTCAAATGCTTATTGTATGACTCTATATGCTTCATTAGCTAAAGAAATATCTTCTTCGATTATCTTGAAACAATCCCAAATTTATTGATCTCAGTAATGATTTGATCCCAAATAATATGGTTGGCTCCTATTAGATATGGATTTCCAGTTATTTTATTTTTCAACTGCTCTATATCTCCCAACAACTTAACCTTCAATTTATGGTTTTGTTCATTTATTTTGTCTTTTTCATTTAGTTTCTCTTCGAAATCTTTGATCTCATATTTTTGTGTAGACACTGATTTCTTAAGCTTCTCAATCTCAACTCCTTTCAAATTGAGTTCTGATAATTCTTTAGCTAACCCCCAGATGGATTTGTTGACTCTCTATATTGTGAAGAATAAGATCCTTTCTTTAAGGTTCAACTTGATTTTCATACATTTCAATTTGATCTTTCATCTACACTTTTCCTTAGCAATTTATCCTTTTCCTGCTACATTATCTGCAATTTTGGTGTCTGTACATGATCAACTCTAGGTATTTTCAGATTTTTATTTAATACATGTATTTAAGTACCCTTTGTTTTTATTAGCGATTTCACTAATGTTGCATCTTGTGGATTTTCTCCTAAATCGATCACCCATTGTTCAAGCTCCTGTACTTTCATCTACCTAGTCTTATTTTCCAACTTTTCAAATTTTAATTGACCTCGAATATTTCCATTCATTGTTTGCAATTTCTTCAAACCAATAAAAGTCATCATAATATCTTTGTTAATCATTTCACCACTTTTCATGTGTACATCCATCTTATCAACGGGATTGATTGCATATAAATAGAGATATTAGTGACTTTGTTTTGATATTTAGATGCCAATACTGTTGATTAATTAGGTTGGTTGTCATTGATGTCAACCCTTGAATAAAGTCTGATAAAAAATATCAGTAGCCCCCAACAGTGTGTTTAAGGAACCTAAGTTTGTTTGAGGAATAATGTAATGAAGATCAATAAATTTGTAGGAGAGACTATTCTAGATGGATAGTACATGTCGCGTCGTTTTTGGTGATATGTGGTACATCATGTAGTTCCTCACAGTTGAGGATATATGGCTTAGTGAACTTGGAGAACCCTCATGAGTTATCTAGAATCCCCTATAAGGTCAAATAAGTCAAATTATTGTCGAAGCTCCTAGAAGAAGTTTACTAGTCAAAGTGGTTGTAACTAGGAGTTAATCATGAGTTAAGTTGTTGCAATAAGAAAATAATTAAAAATAAATTAGTTGCAATAAGAAGTGGTTAGTTTATTATTTATGGAAAAGTGGTTGCAAGTGGGTAAAGTAGTTGAAAGTGGGTTATCCCTAAAAGAAGTTAGTGGGGTAAAATAGTTAGAAGATAACCCCTAAACAAAGTTACTTGGAGAGTATAAATAAGAGAGAAAGGTTCTCTTATTAGCACCTATTGAGCACATTGAATATCTATTATTGTGAAAGGCTTATTGCATGTACTCATTGATACATCTAAAGTTGCGCAAGTATGAGGAAGCGAAGGTAGAGTGATGGAAAAATTTTGTGGCCATAGTGGAGTGCGAAAAGATCGTGAAAAATCCTAGTTAGGGTCATCCCTGCGGGTCACCCAGTAGACGTCCCGTGAGGCACCCTTGTGGGTTGAGTAGATCCTGTCATGCGAGGCCCCATTTGAAAACTCACCTCTGTCACGTGAGGCACTACCATAACTGAGGGTTGAGGCATGGTTCAGGTTGCAGAGGATGAGCAGAGGTTACAGGAACTGTGATAGTGTTCAGGTACGACAGATCAAACTACAGGATTAAAAAGGTATGTTATATTCTTATGTGTAGTTGGATTTTTTTGTTTACATGAGATATGGTTATGGGAGATTTAGGATTTTCCCTAGAGAGGTTGTTTATTGTATGGAACATACTGTATCAAACATATGTACAGAAATACAGTGCTAGCACGTATGTTATTTATCATTGGTACATCTTGTTGGGTTGATTGTTGAGGCATATTTTGTATTTCTTGGTAGTTGAGGGTTTTTGGTTGAGGTGTGTTTCAAAATTTGTTGGTACAGTTTGAGGTTGCATAAAAATGAGGTTTTGATGTTTGGTTGATGTGAGGGTTTATTATACATGTTTTTTATTGTTTACATATTTATGGCACATGACTAGAGAGACATACTTGCACACGGTTTGAGTTATATTCTTGTGATATTGGGTATGAGATCTGTATTCTCTGATCTGATCTATTGAGGATATTATTGGTATAGTTTATTGGTACATGTTGGTAAAGGTTATTGGTACATGTTGACTATAGGTTGTTGGTACATATTGGTACATGTTGACTATAGGTTGTTGGTACATATTGGTACAGGTTTACAATGACAGAGTGACAATGTTGGATTACTAAGAGGGGGGGTGAATCAGTAATAGAGTAATTTAATCATTTTTAACCACAGTATGCAAGTGTTATTTATCTTTGTGATCAATATAGAATTATCATCCAATAAGTGCAGAGTAAATAAA
Source organism: Picea sitchensis (assembly GCA_010110895.2). Lineage (NCBI taxonomy): Eukaryota > Viridiplantae > Streptophyta > Pinopsida > Pinales > Pinaceae > Picea > Picea sitchensis. The sequence continues at coordinate 100,771 of SNQJ01S0070884.1, forward strand.
CCATGAACAAATGAACAATCATATGCATACACAGTACATCGATACTTTTACGTGGAAACCCAATGCGGGAGAAAACCATGGAATGTTTTTTCTTATATGTATTTAAGAATTAAATTCATTAGAAGCGCCAACTTCCTTTGTTCTCCAGCTGCAAATAGAAGGAGGCTCTGACCCCCTATATTTTTAGGCTACAACTCCTCAATTCTCTGGCTACAACCAGAAAGAGGATAAAACCCCCTATGCTCTTCAACTACAACTAGAAGGTGGCTACAACCACCTATATTTACCCCATCCTTCCACCCTCAAATATAAGTGTCAAGTGAAGAAACCACCCACATTGTCACTATGAGATATACCACTATAAACATATACCAACCTATACGATTGACCTGTAGCCAACCTATACCACTACCATGTAATCAACTTGTACATGAACTGAGCCTGTACCAACCAAAAAAAAAAATACATAACATGTATGTTTTGTAGCATGTGTATGTACACGCCCTATCTATACTACAACCTATGTATGTACGTGACCTATCTATTATGCATCCTATGTATGCCTTCTAAAAACTTAGGGTTTTCTCTCTTTTGAAAAATTATGACCCTTTGCAGCCTCTTTCACATCAACCTACAACCTGTCACTATGTCCAAACTGTAACTTCACCCTGTTCATACATCCTCATGCATATCCTTTACCCAAATCATATATATCTCTCTCTAGTCATGTGCTATATAAGTATGTGTAATCATGAACAAGTATAATAACTATCACATGAAATGGACATTAAACCCTTTCGAATATTCAGCCTCTCAATACATCAACCAATTCACAAATACAAGCTCTCAACCATGTTTCACAAGAACCCTTAACCAAATGCCAACAAATACAAGATGTACCTCAACACTAACAAGATATATGAATGATAAATATTGTGTATACCAGCATTATATTTTTGTAAATCTGACTTATACAAAAGGTCTCATGTAGCCACTATTATCTCTAGGTAAAATCCTCAAACCTCCATAACCATTTCTCATGTATACAACAAAATCCAACTACTCATAGAAATAACACATACATTTTGAACTGGTAGATAGATCTGATGTACCTGATCACTGTAGACCTTCCTGGGAGCTTTCTTTCATACTCTAGAGACCCGACATCTTCATCCTCTCAATTTTCTAGGGATTTTCTTTCATGTACGTGCCCTAATATACTACTAGATTGTGTACATACATGCCCTGCTCCACTGCAGCCTGCATACACCTCAAAAACTAGGGTTTTTTCAATATTTTATGTAATTCTGAAACTTTCACCATCAACCCTTCATGCTAACTCAGACTTGCCCAACTTCAAATATATCAATGAGTACCTGCAATAAAACTTACAAAATAATATATATTCAATGTGCTCAATAGGTTCTAATAGGAGATCCTTTCTCTCTTATTTATACTTCCATGTAGCTTCCTCAAGGGGTTACCTTCTAACCAACTTAACCCAATTTCCTTTTTTTAGTGATAACCCACTTCTAACCATTGTCCATTTCTAATCCACTTTGCTACAAATAGTAAACTCTCCACTTCTAGTTGCAACTAATTTATTTTTAATTATTTTCTTATTGCAACAACTTAACCCATGATTAACTCCTAGTTTTACTCACTTGACTAGTCAACTTCTTCTAGGAGCTTCTAGAATAATTTTGACTTCTTTATCCTTACAGATAACTCATGAGGGTTGTCAAACTTCACAAGGCCATAAATCTCTAACCATGAGGAGTTATGTGGCATTCGACATATCATCATAAATGGCATGACATGTATTATCCATCTAGAATGGTCTTACCTTCAAATATATTAAACTTTATACCATTATACATCAATCAAAATGAAGTCCCTTAACCATACTGTTCGGGCTACCATAATTTCTTCAAGGGTTGACATCAATGACAACCAACCCAATTAATCAACAATATCCCCATTTGGAATTGATGGAAACACTTTGATGCAACTCTGAATTCATATCGCTTATGCTCCCTCGGTGACCATCACTCCCCCTAGAATCATGCTTATGTGCTCTCTTTCCAAACATTTAAGTTTGTGACCTACATCTGGTGAATCTCTCCCCTTTTAAATCAATGGAAAATGTAACTTCATGTATGGGGTTTCTCCCCCTAACTGAACTATCCTTGGGGATGCTCCCCCTAATTGAACTCTTCCTGAACCTGATCCCCCAATCTAAATTGTCCTTTGTAAGGTGCTTCCTCGTGTAAATCTAAGACATATAAGATAAGAATTCAAAAGAATTCATTTGGGAGTAGAAATTACTCAAATTCTCTGGAGAAAATACTCAAAGGATTCCCTTGGAAGCGGTTTTGTGAAGATGTCTGCAACATGTTTCTTTGTCCCCACATATTTAGATCTGAGGCTCTTCTCTACAACATGTTCCTGTAGAAAGTGATACTTGATTAGAATGTGCTTCATCTTGGAGTGCATCACTGGATTCTTTGAGATATTGATAGTTCTTGTATTATCACAATATATAGGAATGGGCTCATCATACTCAACATGTATATTTATCAAAGTTTGTTTCATCCATAGAACCTGTGTACGACATGGTGTTGCTGCAATATACTATGCTTCAATTGTAGACAATGATATTGATGACTTTTTCTTGTTCGAAAACACAGGTATTCCAACAAAGGACGAACACATTTAGTAACCACTCACATAACCATATCAAAGATCAACACACCAATGTTTTCACATGGTAAAACCCCTACAGGGAAACATCCACAGCCCCAACCAACACGACCACTTGGAGTAGTTTATTAATGAAAAATAAAAATATTACAAAGATATTTTACAAGAGATTTTCTCACAATCGATCATTGGCAAATGACCCTCCATGCTCTTTAAATAGAGATCATGGACCAATCGGGTGTGAAGCCATGGATCAATGGTCATTAAGATCGAGGAGAGTATGAACGATCGGATCACTCTATGTCGGGAAGATATCGCAACCATCATATTTCCTAACTACAAATGCATACTAATGCATACTAAAGAAACACACATTTACCTAATGACACATTAAACCAAGTAGATCTTAACTAACTCTTAAGTATCTAAATATCCTAGCATCCCCCCTTAAGAACAACTTGGGATAGGATTGAAGGATTTACAGTGGTGACACAATAGGAGAAGGAAGGAGGCATTAGAGCTTATGCCCCCTTAATGACAACTTCATGAACTCCTAACATAGATCGAAGTTTGGAAAACTTCGCTTCTGTAAGAGACTTTGTGAAAATGTATGCAACTTGATCTTCTGTCGGGCAAAAGAGCACTTCAATAACTTGATCATGAATGATATTTATGATGAAGTGCATGTGTATCTCGATGTGTTTGCTACGCTTATGTTGAACTAGGTATTTTTCGAGCTTGATGGCACTCTGATTGTTGCACCAAAGGCTAGTCAGATGTTGTTGCTGGAATCCAAACTCTAAAAGGATCTTTCGAAGCCACAAGACTTTCTGAATTGCATTTACCGTTGCTTGGTACTTTGCTTTTGCTGAAGAAAGTGAAATATCCTATTGTTTCTTATAGGCCCAAGTGGTAGGTCCCGAACCAAGGCTGAAAACATAACCTGCAATAGACTTTTGATCATCAGGGTCGTCGGCCCAATCTGAATCAGTGAAACCAACCAACAAAGGAGTCCCCCCTGAACTGTAATGTATCCCGAACTGAAGTGTACCACAGACATATTGAAGTATCATTTTAGTTTCTTTCCAATGGATTTCATGGGGTGTTTGCATATACCGGGAAACAATACCAACATCAAATGAAAGATTAGGACGGGTATGAGTCAAGTATAAGAGGCTACCAACTAAGTGATGGTACATGGTGGAATCAACTTCAGGAGAAGTATAGGTGGCAGTAAGCTTGAATCCAGACTAGAAGGGAGAAGGGGTCGACTTACAATCATCCATGTGAAAGTGATGAAGAATGTCACAAGCATACTTAGACTAGGAAAGAAAAATTCATGCATTGGTTTGCAAAACTTGGAGGCCAAGGAAGTAGTGCAAAAATCCTAAGTCTGTCATTTCAAATTTCTTCTTAAGGTTGGTTTTCACATGGTTTAAAAGTTTTGAGTCACTACTAGTAAGGATATTGTCATCAACATAAAGGAAAAGGATTATGAGATGGATTCCTACTTTCTTGGTATAGACATTAGAATCAGAATGGAATCTAGAGAATCCAGTGGCAATAAGAAAGCTGTCCATTTTGGCATACCAAGCTCGCGGAGCTTGCTTGAGACCATAAAGATATTTCTTAAGGCAACAAACAAGGCTAGAGTCATTCTGGACATAGCCAGGAGGTTGTTCCATGTATATTTCTTCTTGCAAATATTCATGCAAGAAGGCGAATTTAACATCCATCTGATGGACCTCCCATTTATGTGAGGCAGCAAGGGAAAGAACATGTCGGATGGAATTCAGTTTGGCTATAGGGGAAAAGGTTTCATTATAATCAATTCCTTCAACTTGGGAAAATACTTTGGCAACTAATTGAGCCTTGTGTCTTTAAACACTTCCATCTGATTCATACTTAGTTCTATAGACCCATTTTCATCTGATAAGTTTTCTTCCTTTTGGAAGAGGTACAAGATCCCAAGTATCGTTTTCCATTAAAGAAAAATACTATTCATTCATTGTTTTATCCCAATCTAGATGACTTGAAGCTTCTGCAAATGTCTCTGGATCATGAGTTTCTGAAACTTAAGCCAAAATATAAGAGGCTCGTTGGAGCTGTGAACATGTACGACGCTGATTTGAAGGATCATCGACAAGATCACCAACTGCTTCTCATGTTGAACAGACCCATCTAGGAAGCGGTGGAGCTGGTGTTGGTTCAGGTTAAAAGGACTCATCTGGAGGAAGGTGAGTAGGCAGAGGTGAATTTTCATCCTCATTGTCATCATCTAAAGAAGAAACCAGAATAGAAGAAGGCACAAACACCGAAGATGGCTCGCAGGCCGAAGAAGGAAGGCACAACCGTCGAATTAGGCTCACAGGCCAAAGAAGGCACAAACATCGAATTAGGCTCACAGGCCAAGAGATTTTCATCAAATTTAACATATCTTCTAATAATAATTTCATTACAATGTGTTTGAAGAAGTCTATAACCTTTGACATATTCAGAATAACCAACAAATATACACTTCTCACTTTTAGGCTGCAATGCTTTCCTTTTATCCTCAAGAATGTGAGGCCATGTTATATTGCCAAATACATGGAAGTGACTGACATCTGGTTTAATTATATTCCAAGCTTCTTCCAGTGTTATATTTTTAAGATCCTTTGTGGGAGTGCGATTTACTATGTAATTTTCATAGTTGATGGCTTTTGCCCAATACTTTAGACTTAATCCCTTAGATTGGATCATACAATTAGCCATTTCTTTTAATGTGTGATTCCTTCTCTTAGTGAAACCATTTTGTTGTCATGTATATGAAATAGTGTGTTGCATTTGGATTCCTTGTGTAGTGTAGTAACTTGTAAAATTATTGTTCACATATTCACCTCCATTATCTGTTCTTAACCTTTGAATTTGATGTCCATATTGTTTTTCTACAAAGGCCTTGTAGGCCAAAAACTTGTCAAAAACTTAGCTCTTAAGTTTTAAGAAGTAAACCCAAGTACGTCTGGAAAATTCATCAATGAAAGTTAATAAATACTTGCACTCAGAAAAAGAAGGAGAAGAAAGTGGACCACACAAATCACTATGAACAAGCTGCAAAGAACATGAGGCATGCCAAGAGGCACATTTGTAAAAATTGTCCCGATGATATTTGTCGAGAACACAACCAGCACAAATGCCATCTCTGCATGAAACAAGAGGAAGACCAGTCACCATCTATTGATTACATAGTTTCTACAATGAGCGATAGTTTAGATGACCAAACCGCTCATGCCAAAGTTTTCTCAAGTCATCGCTATGAGCAACAAAAAATGATTAAAAAGATGATGACCCAAAGTTGTCAAACTTGTACAACCTGGTAATATCATCAGCAATTCTAGATGCAAGAACATGCTTAGGATCTTTTAGATCCTTGATTACAACTTGGTGAGGTGAAAAATCTATGGTTTTACCTTCACCTAAATAAGTGATTTGATATATTGATAGGAGGAAAGTCTTGGAACACATAATACATCATTGAAATGACCATTTTCTACTTGAACTGTTCCAGATCCTTCAACACTAAGATATATATCATCACCAAAAAATATTTTCTTGGTGTTACATTCATTTAGAGTAGAAAATATGTCTCTATCCTTAGTCATATGATAAGATGCTCCAGAATCAATAAGCCACCCATCAGAAGTAGAAGTAGAAGTTTTATTGAAGGAGAAACCAGAAGCTGACAGTACATGTCCATGAGAAGAAGAAGAAGTAGTAGAATCAATATGGATGTTGTGCTTCTTCATTGCTGCTTCTAAAGCTTCCATCTTCTTGAAACATTTGGACTCATCATGACCATCTTTATCACAAAATTTTCAATGTCTGTCAGTCTGCTTATTTTATATTTTGCTCCTTTGTCTCCATTAGGAGCATAAGTTATCTAAGTGGGTTTGGGAACTTTATATTGCTTTTTGTTTTGGTGAGGATGTTTCTTCTTGGGATTCTTGGGTTTATCTTTCTGATGGAAAACTAAGGCTTTTTTGGAGGTACCTGTAGTGTTGATCACTCCAAGTTGTACTAGCTTATATTGCTGTCTAATCAAAGCATCACAAAATTTCTCAAGACTGGGTTTTTTATAAGTTTCCCCTAGAGCCTCTTGCATGGCATAAAAGGTAGATACAAACACAGAATATGCACTACCTAGATTAGAAAAAATAAGACAGATGCAATGATATTCGTCCATCTTTATCTTAAATTCTTCACATAAAGTTCTGAGTGTTTTAAAATTAGATAGATAGTCTTCAATGCAAGAAAAATCACTTGGACTTGAAGTTAGTACTTGATTTTCTGATTGTTGTGTTCGAATAATATTTTGTTTACCAAACACAGATTCAATCTTTCCCCAAGCTTCTTTGGGTTTATCAATTTATTGAAGGTGGAACCTTCAATCAGGAGAGATGGAAATTCTGATTAATTCATGTTCTTCTTCATTCCTATTATCCCATTTGGTTTTCTTATCAGTATCAGTGGGTGTTGTTTCCTTTCCCAAGGTAATCTGGTACAAGACTTTACTTCTTAATAAATCCTCCATATGGGATTTCCATTGAAAGTAGTTGGTGCTGGTAAGTGAGAGATTACTTGTAGAAGCCATATTAAATATGCAGATAATATATATTTAAAAAATGAAACTGATGATTTGAATGGAAAGATCTTGAAAAGTTGTGCGGTTTTAAAAAAAAATGGCACTTAAAACGGACTTCGGATGTGAGAGTTATGCCCTTTTTAAAAAAGGCATAAACGGTAACCAAAGGACCACGTGGTGGTGTAAGTTGATTTATGAAGTGACCCAGTTTTATAAAGAGAAGTGGGGATCACTTTTACAATGAATTTCCTTCATGCAAAATAAATAACTCTAAAATAAAATATTAAAGCTACTTATAGTGATTCACTGTTATACTTGAAGTGAAATACACTTTACAATTTTAGCATGAACTTTTTCAAAAAAACTAACAAAAGAGAGACTTGAACTCAAGACCTCTTACTTAATAAGGAAAATTTTAACCAAATGGTCTAGCAAAACATATTGTAATGTTCAGAAGGAGGATTGTTTTTGTTGTTGTTGATGGCCTTGGAGAGCGTGCTAAAAAAAAACTATTTTCACACAAGAAAAATTTACGCTTCTCGATGACAACAAGGGTTAGATCTTGGTTAGCTTATCTGGAAGATGCACCTTTTCCTATCTGTTTCTAATTTACCGAGATTGCACAGGGCGCGGGCAAAAGAGAAGACATGGATCTAAAAGAGTAGCAACCTAGAAATAAATAATACAGAACTGAAATAAAACCAAAATACTACTCTACAAAAATTTAAAAAATGTGTATTCAATCTTTATTCCTTCAGATCTAACTGTAATGGATGTATATTGGTCAAACGAAAATCCTTTTTAGTGAAACGAAAAGTGTTCATGAATATAATGAGTGCTCCGGACGCAATGGAATATTCCTCTCAACCCAAAAATTTATGGAAATGACAGAAAATTGAGATGAGGCAACTCAGCTTCACGATATCGATCTACAACGGGAGCGTATCTTCAAACAGGCTCTGATACCATGTTTGAAAACACAGGTTTTCCAACATAGGATGAACACCTTCAGTAACCACTCACATAACCAAATCAAATATCAACACACCAATGTTTTGGCACAACACCCCTACCTCAACAGGGTCTGTGTGACCTCTCGGTCTTTGGATCTTTCTATATCCCTGAGCTGGAATGGCTCTTTAGTTCCCACTGGAACCTTCAATGAATATAATACCGCAGGTCCTTCTTAGAAGTTATGTCTGCACGAGAAAGCACTAGGCATGAACCTCTACTCCACATGACCACCAGCGTGATCACTAACTTAACCTGAAAAGGTGTTTCGGATTTTGTGACTTCGTGATTTTTATTGTGAGTCCCCCCGACTCCTTCGATTCCCAAAACCTAAAAAAGGGATAATGGTCTCTAGCTCCTCCCTTAAGCTTTCACCATATGACCTCCAGTAAAGTCTTGGGGATTCACCTCTGAGTGCGTCGGTATTTCGCAGATTACAAGTTCGCGATGCAACTCTTCTCCCTTTCCCAAAGTCCAAACTTGTGACTCCTTTGCTACGGATCAACGATCCTGATTCTTCCTCGATTTGACGGCCCAAATCATGTCGGGATTTCGTGTATCGGGGATTCCTGAAAAACAATTCCTCCACACTTCCAAATTCCAAGATGTTGATATCTCAAGTGCCCAATCAATGGCTCTCGTTCTTCTAGATCTAATGGTTGCTAATCCTCCCAAGCTTGTGACTGTTAAAAGACACTCAGCCTTATCCTCTCCACTGATCTACTAGATTCAATGGTCCATAGAAAATCAATGCTTCTCCCTCTGAGAAACTCAACCATCCGTTCAAGTTCTCAAAGACTCCTCGCCAAATAACTTGGCGCCCCTCCTCCCGAGCTTGGTTTCTGCGAGATGACTGCAACCCTCATCCTTCCTTTGAACTTTCCAAGTCTCTATCCTTCCTAAGCTTGATGTTGGCTGCAAACTCAGAGATTCCAAGGGATTCTTGCATGCACTCCTTGTGGCCTTCACGATAATCTTTGATTATCTGAAATCTTCCATTCTGCGTACTCCTTGTGACATAAATCCTTCAACCACTCATTGGGTTGGAAAATTCTAAGACTTCAAACTATCCTGTGCACACCTTGCATGGCTCTGTGCTAAACTTGCACTTACGTTGGTATGAGGAAAACTCTATCTCTCCTGAGCTTTTCTGAGGTAAAAAATCAGAAACTCGTCAACGCACTCCTTGCGGACCTTCACTGCACTCCTTGCAGGAATTCTCAGGAATAGAAACAATTGAAACTCATACTCTCCCTCTTACAGGCTTCATACATTCAACATGAAATCATACATCCAAAAGCATTGAAACAAATGCGTAACAGATCATATAAGCAAATTGTAAACATACCATTCAATAGATGGAAATAGTATTCATAAAAACACCATGAAATTGAGTCAAAACATTCTTATATTAACTCAAGTGCTTATGTAGATGGGTTCTATAGCAATAGTTATCTACTTATACAACTTCTACAGTCTATGTTCTTCTCTGTTCTCCTATTCTCTTGCTCTAAATCTTCTACTCTTACAATGAGAATAATGATACAATACCATACATACAAGGGAGCTTTCTCGAGTTTTCCCTCCTACAACCTCAAGCTATCTAATCGAATTAAAGCCTACAGATACTTTACATTCATTACAATAATTGTCTACAACCGATAGATGAGAGCACTGCTCAAGATCTGCGTTACAATCCCCAAAAAATTTAAGAGAACTTATGTCTCTCCATATATTACATTAATGTGCCATCCTTTTGAAATTCAAAATATCTCCAAAACATGCACTGGTGCGTATCCAACTTTTCTCTTCTTTGAGCTTGCCTTCGATTCTCCTGCATCATACTCCTCTGGCTGAAAAATTCATGGACTCCTGTCCATGAGATCCTGCACCGGTTGTCCATGTTTCTGGATATCTGCTTCTCTTTGCCAACTTGCATCCTCAATCAGGTCTCCCTTCCACTTTATCAAATATTCAAAATATGTCTTTCTCTGGGTCTTCTTACTAACTCTCTAATCAATGATCTTTTCCATATGTGTCTTTTCAGCTACAGGCATATGTTTGACCCACTAAACTTCCTGTTGATTCTCTTCCCCATCTGCTTCATCTGCTCTGTAAGGATACAGATCTGCTACGTTGAATATGGGTGATATGCCTACATAATTTGGAAATTCTATCTCATAAGCATTTGCCTCAAATTTCCTCAAAATTTTACACGACCCTATCTTTTTCATCTTCAGTTTATTATATGTTTCCCTTGGGAACCTTTATTTTTTTAGATGTGTTAAGACCAAATCTCCCACTTTGAATTGAAGCTCTCTTCGGTACTGATATTCTCTACGCTTGTACTCCTGGTTGGAACTCTAAAACCTCTCTTTAATATTCATGTGGAGCTCATGCATATCCAGCTGCACCCGCTGTCCATGTTTCTAGATATCTTCTTCTCTTTCCCAACTAGCATCCTCAATCAAGTGTCCCTTCCACTTTATCAAATATTCAAAATATCTCTTTCTCCAGGTCTTCTTACTAACTCTCTGATCAATGATCTTTTCCATATGTGGCTTTTCAGCTACAAGCATCTATTTGACCCACTGAACTTCTTGTTGATTCTCTTCCCCATCTACTTCATCTGCTCTGTAAGGATACAGATCTGCTATGTTTAATATGGGTGATATTCCCACATCATTTGGCAATTCTATCTCATAAGCATTTGCCTCAAATTTCCTCAAAATTTTACACGGCCCTATCTTTTTCATCTTCAGTTTATTATATGTTCCCCTTGGGAACCTTTATTTCTTAGATGTGATAAGACCAATTCTTCCACTTTGAATTGAAGCTCTCTTCAGTGTTGATATTCTCTATGCTTGTACTCCTGATTGGAACTCTGCAACCTGGTGTGTATCCATCTTTTCTTTGCTTTGAGCTTGCTTGATATTCTCCTGCATTATACTCCTCTGGATGAAAAATTCATGGACTCCTGTCCATGAGCTCGTACAATGACTTTCCATGTTTCTAGATATCTTCTTCTCTTTTCCAACTAGCATCCTCAATCAGGTGTCCCTTCCACTTTATCAAATATTGAAAATATGTCTTTCTCCAGGTCTTCTTACTAACTCTCTAATCAATGATCTTTTCCATATGCAGCTTTTCATCTACAGGCATCTGTTTGACCCATTGAACTTCCTGTTGATTCTCTTCCCCATCTGCTTCATCTAATCTGTAAGGATACAGATCTGCTATGTTGAATATGGGTGATATGCCCACATAATTTGGCAATTCTATCTCATAAGCATTTGCCTCAAATTTCCTCAAAATTTTACATGGCCCTATCTTTTTCATCTTCAGTTTATTATATGTTTCCCTTGGGAACCTTTATTTTCTTAGATGTTCCAAGTCTAAATCTCCCACTTTGAATTGAAGCTCTCTTCGGTGTTGATTAAGGTTGGTTTTCATTGATGTCAACCCTTGAAGAAAGCCCCGCAGCACAAAGGTTTGAGTAATGGACCCAATATTGGTTGATGTAGAGATGACTCATTATTGTCTTGTCATGTTTGATAAGAAGTAAATATGGATGAACTCCAAAGTGGTCCCCTTATGGTGAAATCCCTCATGGGAAGACGCTTTGCGGAGTAAGAGAACCCATGATTAATTGTGGAATAATGAGATGAAGGACAATGAATTTGTCAGGTAAACTATCCTAGATGGATAGTTCTTTTCATTCCATTTTCGGTGGTATGTGGAACGTCACATAACTCCTCACGGTTAGAGAGTTATGGCCATGAGAAGTTGGAGACACCAGGTTTAGGTAATGGAACCAAGTTTGTTTGATGGATAACGGTATGAGTTATGATATATTTTCAGATAATGCTATTCGATATGGATAGTAGATGTCGTTACATTTCTTTTGGTATGTGTAACGTCACATAACTCCTCACGGTTTGAGATTTATGGCCTTACGAAGTTGGAGGACCCTCATATGTCATCTAGAAGCCCCAAAAGGTCAAAGTAGTCAAAGTGGTTTAAGAGCCCAAAGGTCAAAAGTAGTCATGGTTTAAGAGATTTCTAAAAGGTAAATAATAAAGAAGTAATGAGGTATTATAATTCAAAGTGAATAAAAATAAATTATTTCAATAATAAATTTAATGGAGAAATTAGAAGTGGGTTAACCCTAAAATAAGGAAAGTGGGGCCAAGTGACCTAGAAGATGTTTTTAAGGAAGCTACTTGGAGAGTATAAATAAGAGACAAGGCTCTCTCATTTTAATCACACTTGAGAATATTGAATATATATAGGTGTCTGAGGTAACCAAAGATATCTAAGTCGAATTTCTGAGGCAAGGTGAAGAAAATAAGGCCGAAATGCAAGGAAGGATAAATTCTTTTGATGGTGCTTTCTAAGGTATGTTATTTACAGGTCATCTCACCATTTTTGCTATAAATTTGTTTCTATAATGATTCATACCTTTAAATTGATATTACATTGAGGATACATATCCAAGTACCTGTGGTAAAAAATACAGCTTTTGGGTCGTTGTATTTTTGGAGTTACACTCCATGGAAACTAGGGTTTGTGGCTAGTCCTGAAACTAGTCAAAAACAGGTGTTTCGGGTAAAAACGTCATACCTTCTTCATAACAGATCCAAATTTAGTGAAAATAAATGTGTTGGTTAGAGTATAGTATTTAGTATGTTTTGTAACAGTTTCATATCTATTCAACAAATATTTTTTGTGGGGAATGCTCTACAAGGTCGCTCTCTAGAATAAGCCAGATTTCAGCAAGGTATGTCATTGTTTCTATAAATCCTTTTCTGAGAGGTTCCAAGTAGTGACACCTGGAGGAATTGAATAAAACACACTGAATAAAAGTGTGTATCAATTTCAGATCTTTCTTCATTACAGGTACAAAATTATCATCATTTCAAGTTAGGGTTGTTGACTAATCCAAAAACTAGTCATGTGAGAAGTTTGAGGAAGATGCTAGTCTCTTGTTGTCAACATTAAGGAAGGTTTGTAGGAATGTGATCATATAAAATAGGTCTATTAAAGAGTTAAAAATCATATTTGGATGATGAAATTGATGAGGGTTTTTGGTTAAGGTACATGTACGGTACAGGTTGATTACAGGTTGGTGCATTGTTGATGCACTTGCTTATGGTACAGGTTGATTACAGGTTTAGGTACAGTTTGATGCATGGTCGATGCATGGTTCAGATTTATTGGTACAGGTTTACAGTGGTATATCTCACAGTGATAGTGTGACATTGGTTACATCATTCTACTTCTACTTCAGGGTGGCAGGACAGGGCAAGGACAGGTGGTTGTAGCCACCTTCCAGTTGTAGATGAAGAACATAGGGGGTTGTAGCCTCCTTTTGGTTGTAGCCAGAGAATTGGGGATTTGGAGCTTCCCTTAGGTTGTAGCCTGAGAAACTGGGGGGTTGGAGCCTCCTTCCAGTTGCAGCTGGAAAACAAAGGAAGGTGGTGCTTCCAATGAATGTAATTCTTCAAGACATATAAGAAAAAACATTTCGTGGTTTTCTCTTGATTTGGTTTTCCACGTAAAACACTGGTGTATTGTGTATGTGTGTGATTGTTTATTTCTTACTGCTCATTATTGAATAATAATTCTACATTGATATAACATTTGAAGAAAAAGGATTATAATTATGTTATTACTGATTCACCCCCCCTCTCAAAAATCCAACAATTGGTATCAGAGCAGATTCCTTCAGAAATCAGTTTAACCACTAAAAGGTAGATTATGGAGAGTGCCAACTTGTATAAAAATGGAATACCACAGTTTAATGGACAGAAGTATTCTTTTTGGAGCATAAGGATGAACACATATATATAGGCACATGGATTTCAAGTTTGGCAATCAATTGTAGATGGATACATAGCACCAGCAGTTCCACCAATAAATGACAAAGCAGTGAAACTCGGTGAGAATAATTCCAAAGACAAAAATGAACTTTTGAATGGTCTCATTGATATGGTATTCACTAAAGTTGCACATTCTAAATCTGCTAAAGAGATTTGGGAAAAGCTTCAAAATATTTATGAAGGAGATTCAAAAGTCAAAGCAGCAAAGCTTCAAACTTATAGAGGTTAGTTTGAACAACTAAAAATGAAGGAAGATGAAGATATCACAGCCTACTTCTTACGAGTCGATGAAACAATGAATGCATTCATAGGATTGGGAGAAGAAATCAAAGAATCTGTAATTGTTCAAAAGGTACTAAGATCTCTTCCTATGAGATTCAACCCTAAGATATCAACACTAGAAGAAAGATCGTATCTAAACTCAATAAGCATGGACAAACTGCATGGAATCTTCATAGCATATGAGATGAGAACTGAAAAGGAAAATCTAGATGTAAAAGAAGCAGCCTTCAAAGCATCCAAAAGATCAAAGAAAAAGAAAAAGGACCAAGAAGAATATAGAAGCAACAATGACGTCTCGGAATATGATGAAGAAGTGGCCAACTTCGTCAAAACACTGAACAAGGGAACCAACGATAGGTATAGAGGTAAGATTCCTTTAATTTGTTTTAATTGTGATGGTATTGGTCATTTTTCTAACAAATGTCCCCACAAGAAAAAAAGAAATGATGAAGGTTACTCAAAAGGAAAAAACACATATAAAGGCAAAAGAACTACAAAGAAATATTTCAAGAAAATCTTATGCATCAAAGAAGACATCTCATCATCAGATGAAGATGAAGTCAGTGACAGTGAGACAAGAAGAGTTTTATTCATGGTAGTAAAAGACTCTGACAAAGAAGACTCCGAAGAAGAATATGAAGAAGCCGAAGAAGAAATTGAAGAGGCAGAAGTTGACTATAGGGAAGAATTAATGTGTGCCATAGAAGTTATCAAAAGAGAAAAGAAAACAAACAAGAAACTACAAGAAGAACTAAACAAGAAAAATGACACTTGAGAACTAGAACAAATGATCACAAAATTGAAGGTTCAAATAGAAGAAGATAAAATAATTGAAGAAGCACTCAAAGAACAACTAGAATAAAAGGACAAGATCATTGGAAACTTGGAAGCAGAGATTGTCACACTAAGAAAGGATATTCAAAAGAAAAATATGCAGAATAGCTCAAAAGTTATGGATGACATTATCAGTAGTAAAAAATCTCATCTTGACAAGTCTGGACTTGGATACAATCAAATAGAAAAGAGATCAAGATCCAAAACAATAGAGAAAGAAACAAATCCAAAAAGATATGCAGAAACAATCAAAGGGGATAGGAAGATATATAAGGAAGATTACAAGGACACTCCTCCACCAAGAAGATTCAGATTTCAGAATCAACAATAGAAAGATGGGCCTCAAGAAGAAGAAGGATTCATAAGAGCACATCATTTCAAAAGATATTCAACTCCCAGGTATCAAACTATATTTTTTGGTTTATGTTATGCATGTAATAATTTTGGACATAAAGTTGTAAATTGTAGAGCTAACAACAGGAACAATAACAACTTTGAGAGTCATACACAAAGGAGTTATTCAAGAAGACCTAGTGAAACAAAAAGAAGAATTTACAATAGGTTTGAATCCTTGAGCACTGAAGCGGAATGTTACAAATGTAACAATTTTGGAGACATGGCCAAAGATTGCAAAATGACAGTCCTTCCTAAAGTACCTCAACAAAATAACAACAGTCACAAACAGGAACCTCAGAAAATGACATGGATAAGAAAGCAAGATCAATATAGAAATGAAAAATGCACAATTTCTCTAACAACGAAGCAGAAGAAACGCAGTTGGTATGTTGATAGTGGGTGTTCAAAACACATGACAGGTGATAAAGAAACATTTCTTACATTACAAAAGGAAAGAAATGGATCAGTCTCCTTCGGAAATGATAATTCATCGAAAATCATTGGAGAAGGCACAATCCGAATTGGGAACAAGAATGAAAAGGCACAAAACGTTCTACTGGTAGAAGATATGAAACATAATCTTCTAATTGAGTCAAATGTATGACCAAGGTCATAAAGTTACTTTCAATTCACAAAAGTGTGAGATAATAAAAGAAGGTTCAGGGAAATTGGTCGGTACAGCTGCAAGAACTTCAAACAACATATATGTGTTAAGTGAAATTGGAAATGAAAAGTGTTGTCTAGGAAAGGAAGATGAAAGTTGGCTATGACACAGAAGAATGGGTCACATGCATTTTGATAACCTTGTCAAAGTCAACAAAAGATAATCAGTCAGAGAAATGTCCCAGATCACGAAACCAACCGACACTTTATGCAAGCATTGTCAACAAGGAAAGCAAACAAAGACTAGGTTCAAATCAAAAGAATATTTAACAACAAGACCACTATAAATTGTGCATACTGATCTAGATGGACCAACTACAACAAAGGGCTTAAAAGGTGAGAGATACTTTATGTTATTAGTTGATGATTATACAAGAATGATTGTAGTTGTCTTTCTCAAGAACAAATCAGAATCTTTTGAACACTTCAAGATCTACAAGGAAATGGTTGAAAATGAGATGGATTCAAGGATCAAATGCTTGAGATTTGATAATGGAGGAGAGTTCACTTCAAAGGAATTTATGGACTACTGCAGCAGTCATGGAATAAAAAGGCAATTCTTCGTTGCTAGGACACCTCAGTAGAATGGATTTGTTGAAAGAAAGAATAGGATAGTATAGGAAATGGCTCAAACAATGATAATGGATTCCAAATTAACAGATATATTTTGGACACAGGTAGTGCATACAACAGTTCACATTCAAAACAGAGTAATGCTCAGAAACAAAACTGATAAAAATCCCTATGAGCTATGGAAAGGAAGACCAGCAAATGTGAAGCACTTCAAAGTTTTTGGAAGAAAATGCTACATCAAAAGAGAAGATGGTAGAATGGGAAAGTTTGACTCTCATGTGGAAAAAGGAATACTTGTTGGCTACTCAAGTACAAGGAAATCATACAAGTGTTACAATCTAATATTAAACAAAGTTGTGGAAAGCATCAATGTAACAATTGATGAAACAGGAAGACCATAATCAAAGGAAGAAGAAAACAAATCAATGGAACAACTTTTCGAAGAAGAAGTAGAAGAGGAAGATGAATAGAATCTGATAGAAAGAAAAGAGCAAATTCAACAAGTATCTCCAAAGACACCTAGCAAACGAGTACAAAAGAATCATCCTTCAAATCAGATTATTGGAAACAAAGATGCAGGAGTTGAGACTAGAAGAAAAATTCGTTCACCAGAAATAACACACCTAGCACTCTTATCTACAATTGAACCAAACTGTTTTGAAGAAGCCAACAAGGATAAATTTTGGAATAAGGCCATGAATGAAGAATTGGATCAAATAGAGAAAAATGACACTTGGGAACTGGTTCCAAGACCAAAGAATAAGAATGTGATCGGCACAAAGTGGGTCTTCAAGAATAAATTGAATGAAGATGGACAGGTTACAAGGAACAAAGCTATATTGGTATGTAAAGGATATGCAAAGATTGAAGGAATCGACTTTGAAGAGACATTTTCCCCAGATGCCAGAATGGAAGCAATCCGTTTGCTTTTAGCTTATGCATGCTCCAAATATATTAAAGTGTACCAAATGGACGTAAAATCATCCTTTTTGAATGGGGAACTTGAAGAAGAAGTCTACATTGAACAACCAGAAGGATTTCAACTGTCAGAGAACACATATTATGTGTGTAAATTAAAGAAGGCCTTGTATGGTCTAAAACACACTCCCAGAGCATTGTACTCTAGACTAGATAAGTATCTACAGCAGGCAGGGTTCAGAAAAGGAAGTGCAGATAGCAACCTCTACATCAAGGTAAGTCAAGGTAATGTTTTATTAATTGAAGTTTAT
>SNQJ01S0070885.1:0-22045 GCA_010110895.2 Picea sitchensis
TTAAAATGAAAATCCATATTTTTTGTTGTGATGTATTTTTGAAATTAAATTAATTATAGATGTGATAATTTATTGAATTATAAACATGAATATTATGGACATATTATAATATAAACATATCTATGTTTTGCTCATTTTTTTTTCTTTTATTTGGTCCCACGGCTTGGCCACAGGGCTGGCCGTGGGTAGATGTGATAATTTATTGAGTTATAAACATGAATATTATGGACATATTATAATATAAACATATCTATGTTTTGCTCATTTTTTTTTGTTTTATTTGGTCCCACGACTTGGCCACAGGTTTGGCCGCAGGAAGCCAGCCCTGTGGCCAAGCCGTGGGCACGAGCTGGCCTCCCATGGCCAAGTCACAGTCATGCCCATGGCTATACACTCTATCCTATCCTCCTCATGGAAGAAAGTATTTTTCCCATTTAGAGGATGGTTGTGACTAGGTACTTAATGTAAAAGAACAAGATAAACAACATGGAATGAAAGAGACTTCCTAAGGTTCCTTCAAAATCTAATCAAAACCACTTAAAGATGTCAATTATTGGCTAAATCATTGGGGTATTCAGGTAGAGGTCACTATCATGGAGAAGAATGATATTATTAAAAATATTTTCACATCTAAGTTTAAGAAGAAATTGTTTTGCGATAAATAATTAGAGGAGAAGAGAAAATTAATATACTGCAAGGAGGTGACCAACCCTAATCTAGAAGATCAAAAATATTTATCTATTTTAACTAATTGTAAAGAATAAAAACAACTTTTCTAAAATAAAAACAAACTCTCACAAGCTTCATAGTGAAACATGGCATTGAACAATTCCTAAAACACCTTTAATTGAAAGAATGTGTCATCTTTGTAACACTAAGAGGGTTGAAGATGAAAAACACTTTCTCTTAGAATATCCTATGCACACCCACAATAGATCTCAATTTCAAAACATTTGTTACAATATCAACCTTCCTATGGTGATTTTGGAATACTTTTCGTAAAGCTTTTTTAACACAATTTTTTTTTAAGCAAACCAAGTATTTTCTTACCTTTTTCTTTAAGGTATGATAGACCAATGTTGGTCTTAATGGATACTAATAAGTTATAACCATCTTCATCATCATATTTATTTGGCTTCATTGTGGAATTTACATAAAGCGGATATTTTTGTCCAATAGTATAGGACAAAAGAAGACGGGTTTTCACTCGAGAGTGATGAAGAGGGAAAACCTCTTATCGTATTGTCATTTTCTCCATATATTTAGTTTTCCACCATATTGGATATGTTTGTGTCACTTTTCGAAATTCTTTATATTGATCTCAATTTTAATCCTAAAAAAAGTAACAAAGAAAGTGAGTCAATCTCACTATGGAATGCATGGAAAAGTCATGCAATTGTAAATGCATATCTAGCCCCGCCAATAGCTACCTATATATGAAAGTTCCAGAACTAGTTTGCAATTTTGTACAACACCTTCGATACCATGTTTTCATACTAATATTTTCAAACACATTGAAACCTACGTCTAAAGGTTTCAAATCACAATGGACTATTAATAGCATGCTTATAACAACAACTATATTCATATCACTCAATATTGTTGTTTTTTTGTCATGTTCATATGTGTGTATTTCCTCAGTGCAATCAAGTGTTCTCTGTCATAGTATCTTCCATGTATATCTCCTTTATTTTCATTAATATAGTGGTAACATTCCAAAACAAAATCATGGACTTGCCACTTTTCTTCTTTTGTTATCTCTAATAATAGTGACATCTAATGCTAAGCAACACTTTCGCACTATTTGACTTGCCAAGTCAATGATATTTATGGTATTAAAATATCATGAGAATTTTGTGAACTTTAGTGAAATGATGTTTTCTTTATTGTTCCATTTATTACTTTCTTACACAATTGTCATATATATAGCCATTTTGTGATGTCCCCTTCCTCTTGACYCTGACAGAGGATGACTTAGTAGCATATACGACTCATGTAGGCTATAGTTAGTAGAAAAAGGGAGTCACAAARATTTATTTAGTGTCACTAGGTTAGAAGATGTCAAGATCCTAAAGTGACACTAAATAAAAAGACAAATAATTAATTACTTAAACATTAAAAAGTATTTTTTAATGTTTAWGTGAAAATTAAAAGGGAAATAAGGCAAGGTTTGATTTGGTCCAAAACGAAGAAATATCTAGAAGACTCGATGAAAGAATAAAAGGAAGGGTAGCGCTTCACTTTTGTTAAGGTTTAAGCTATTATTAGGTTTATTTTCAATTTACTAGATAACCATAACATAGATAGGATCACTCAGAAATACACAATCACAAGAGACACATCATTTATCTTGGGAAACCCCTCATGGGGGAGAAAACCCAACAAAATCTTCCTTAATATATATAGACAATACAATTCCAAGAGATAACTCAAACAAATACATTAATTCCTCTCCCAATAATGGGCCTCTCTCTCTCTCTTCCTTCTTCTCCAACTGTAGCTCCGAACTTGCGCTCTAATGAACAAGTGAGTGTGTGTCCAAATGAAGCGCTAGCCTCTTTATTTATACAATCTAGCAGGCGTTGGAGTGAGGTGTCTTTTCACTGGCAGGGCCGACTTCTCAATCTGGGTGGTTATAACCACCTTTAATTAATCTGGGGGCCAAATTCTTATTCTATCTATTACAATTAGGGTTTGGCCAATCTACAAAAGGGGATTTAGTCATTTACAATACCCGACATGATCAATCCACAAAAGGGGATTTATATAATGAATAATACATCGATAATAAATAGAATACTCTTTGCATTTACAATATTTCAACACTCCCCCTTAACAAGAAGGGTATTCTACAACAACACCGGGAGAGGGAGAGGACAACATCAACAACAACATCTTGGAACACTGACTGGCATATCTATAAATCATCGGAAGTTTTTCTCATCATCAATATCATCATTCTCAATAGATAGTTGGAATGGTATCATCATCTGCATCAACATGGATTAGTATAAAAACTAATACATCATCATCACAGCACGAGGTTGGTCACATCATCACAGCATGAGACTAGCACATCATCATAGCATGAGGCTAGCACATCATCACAGCACGAGGCTAGCACATCATCACAACAATTAATCTGGCACATCATCACAACAATTAATTTGGCACATCATCACAACAGTTAAGATGGCACATCATCACAACAATTAAGATGGAACATTATCACAACAATTAAGTTGGCACATCATCACAACAATTAAGATGGCACACCATCACAACAATTAAGCTGGCACGTCATCACAACAATTAAGATGGCACATCATCACAACAATTAAGTTGGCACATCATCACAACAATTAAGCTGACACATCATCACAACAATTAAGTTGGCACATCAACAATTAAGCTAGCACATCATCACAACAATTAAGCTGGCACATCAGCAATTAAGCTGGCACATCATCACAACAATTAAGCTACTATCACAGCACTAGGCTGGCACATCATCACAACATGTGGTAGGAATATCATCAGGATGAGGTTGGCATCACAACACTGGGCTGGAAACATCAACACAACACTACTCCCCTTTTCGAGGGAGGTCCTTTCAGACTATACCAAGCTTGTCTTAAAAGTGCTCAAACTTTACACGAGATAGAGGCTTGGTCAAAACATCAACAACCTGTTCATCTGTGCTAACATATTGGATCTTTATGGATCCTCTCTACACCATGTCACGGATGTAGTGATATCGGATCTCTATGTTTTTTGACTTGTCATGAAATATAGAATTCTCTATCATCTTTATGTAGCTCTAGTTATCACATAGGATCATGCTTGCTTCCATCTCTAGGTCGAATAGACCTGTCAACAACTTCCGAAGCCATATGTCTTCACAACTGGTAGAACATGCAACAATGTATTCTTCTTCTGTTGTGCTGAGAGCAATGCTTGATTGCTTCCTACTCTGCCATGAGATCATTGTTGACCCCAAACTGAAACAACATCTTGAAGTGCTCTTCCTTTTAGAGACACTTCCATCCCAATCTGAATCAGTCTACCCACTCAGTGTGAAATCATGATCTCCATCAAAGCTGAGACCATAACCTAATGTACCCTTAAGGTACCTCATCACATGTTTTGCATCAACTAGGTGAACATGTATGGGTTTTACTTGAAACTGACTCAAGGTGTTCACAGAAAAACAGATATCTGGTCTGGTGTTCACCAGATACATCAATGATCCAATGATCTGTTTATATAGTGTGGCATCAATCAATTATGAYGAAGTGTCGACCAGAAGCTTCAACTTCGTTTCCATGGGTGTATTCATGGAATTGCACTCCAACATATCAAATCTCTTCAAGATTTAAACTGCATACTTCCCTTGGTTAAGGAAGATTCTCTCTGGGCTCTGCCATACCTCAAGACCTAAGAAGTAATGATGTAGGCCAAGGTATTTCATCTGAAATTTTGCAGCAAGATTCTTCTTACATTCGGTGATGATCTTTTATTCTCCAGTTAAGAATAAGTCATCCACATACAACAACAATATAACAGGCTCATCATTCATAACCTTGAAGTAAAGGTTATAATCTTTGTTACTCTTGGTAAAGCCCAAGATCGTTAGAAAATTATCTATCCTTCCATACCAAGCTCTAGGATCTTGCTTCAATCTGTACCTAGACTTCTTCAACTTGTAGAGATGAGTCTTCCTGTCTTCAACTTCAAATCCTTGAGGTCGTTCTATATACACCTCTTCTTCAGTCACACCATTTAGGAAAGTTGTCTTTACATCCATCTGGTGTAAATTCCACTTCATCTTAGCTGCAAGGGTTATGATGGTTCTAATCGAAGTGTATCTCGCTATAGGAGAAAATTTATCTTCATAGTCAATGCCTTCCTTTTGAGAAAATCCACAAGAAACAAACCTTGCTTTGTAATTCTCAATACATCCATCAACAACATGTTTTATTTTGAAAATCCATTTGGAATATACCACATCCTTGCTCTTCGGTCTGGGAACTATTTCCCATAGATCATTCTTAATTATGGATTAGTATTCTTCTGTCATGGCATCTACCCATTATTTCTTCTGAATGGCTTCTTCAAAGAAGACAGACTCCTTCTCTAAGAGATCACACATCAAAGCCATATAATTGGAGAATGGCTTAGGTCTTTTCACTTATCTCGTGGTTCCTTCAGGGACACCATATTTCTCTCCATATTGAATAATATTCCTATCCCAAGAATGATTTCTCTTATCGGAGATTTCCATCTAATGATATTCTTGAAATTATACTATGTCATGATCTTCTAGAATTTTCTCATCAGGGGAAGCTATGACTTCCCTCACTGGTTCTGCAACTCTGGGAACTACAAGTTCCTCTTCATATACTTCGTCAAGATGGAATCTTCTTGATTTCTTTAGTTTTTCATCTTCATCAAAGGTCACATCCCTGCTGATCTCAATATGATGGTGACCTAGTATATAGATTCTGAAGGCCTTGGAGACCTCACAGTATCCAACAAATATTCCCTTATTTCCTGAAGGGTCTATCTTGTTTCTCTTCTCTTTTGGAATATGTACAAATACTGGAAAGCCTAATATTTTGAGATGGCTTACTTCTGGATTCTTTCTGGAGAACATCTCTTCAGGGGTMTTGAACCCAAGTGCACTATGGGACAATCGGTTGTGTACATATAATGTTGGTTTTTTTTCTTCTTCCCATAAGCACATGGGAAGATCTTGATCATGGATCATGGTCTTCACTGCTTCCATTATCATTCCGTTCTTTCCTTATGCTACACCATTTTGTTGAGGATTGTAGAGAGTGGTGAGCTCCCTCTTGATCCCAACATCTTTGCAATAGTTCACAAACTATTTTGAGGTGTATTCTCCTCAATTATCTGACCTGAGTATCTTGATATTTCTTTCAGAAAGATTCTCTATCAAGGATTTGAATTCCTTTAATTTACTAAACACTTCATCTTTTGATTTCAAAAAGTAAACCCAGGTTTTGCGAAAATAATCATCAATAAAAGATACATAGTATACATACCCATTGATGGAGGATGATGGAATTGGTCCACACACGTCTGAGTGAATGAATTCTAAGACTCCTTCTTCTTTAGTGTCTCTCTTCGAAAAAGGGTTCTTCATGTTCTTCCCTTGTGCACATCCATTGTGCACACCTTCATGGTCAACCTTGAGTTGTGGTAGACCTGTGATTGCCTTGCATACATACAATAATGCCTTGTAGTTGATGTGGGCTAATCTTCTATGGAAAATTTCACATGGATTCTCAATGGCATGGGTCATGGCTGCTTCTGAGTGACCCTTTAGATTATACAAACCACCTTCTTCTTTTCCAATAACTATTGATTCTTTCATGGTTTTTCCTTTAGCCCACATAAGAACTTCTCCATCTATAAAATCAACTCTAAATCCTTTCTTTTCTAAAGATGATATGGAGAGTAGGTTCTTTGTCAAACCTGGTACATAGAGTACATCCTTCATCTTCATTGGAGTCCTTAAATTAAGCTTGTAGTTTGATTCTCCTACTCCCTTGATAGGATATTGATAATCATCTCCAAGTGTAACTTTATGAGAAAAAATATGTTTGGAAAGGTAAGAGAGAATATCTCTTTGATATGTCATGTGCTTGGAAGCATCACTATCAATGAGCCAAGTGTCCTCTCCAGGTGATACTAGTCCTGAGAGGGTCGAGATTAAGACATGGTCTTCAATTCATTCTCTTATCATCTTTGTGGGTGGCTCTTCATCTTCAATTGCATGGCATGGTGCCTCTTATTTTTCCTCTTGTATTCTTCTTTTCTAGCTCGACAATGTCTCACAATATGTCCCATCTTGTCACAATGGTAGCATTGGTAAGATGAGAAGTCTCTTTCTTTTCTTTGTCCTTTCTTCTGGAATCTCTTAAGTTGATATTATTTATGTATGAATTTGTTTTGGGGATGAGACTCTTTATGAGTTTCTTTCTGGAAGTAAGACTTCATTCTTCCTCCTTTAGTGTGAGTATATAGGACTTTATCTTCATCTCTTGATAGTAAAGATTCTCGATTACCTACTATTGATTCTTCTTGAATACATTCTTCCCAAAGACTATCAAATTTTAGTTTCTCCTTTCTAGCACAAATAGTTTGGATGAATGCATCCCAAGGTCTTGTGAGACCATTAAGGGCCATCATTATGAGTTCATATTCATATATAATATCTCCAATAGCTTCGAATTGTTCTTTGAATTGAGATATTCTGGAGAAATATTCTTGGATCGATTCTCCTTTCTGCATTCTTGTATTCTTGATTTGAGTTATTAGATTCATCTTCCGGCTTATGTTCTTTCCTTCATATAATCTGGTTAGGGCATCAAACATTTCTTTTGGAGTCTTCTTTGAATACACTTGAGGAATCAAGTGATCTTTGATAGAATCTGCAATGATTCTTTTAGCCCTGTTCGTGTCCTTTTGGTGCTTTTCTTTCTCTGCAGCATCATCGGGTTCTGGTACTTCTTCTTTGACGAATCTTGCTAGGTAATTCTCTTCAAGAATGAGTCCAATCCTATACTTTCAGTCACAGAATTTTTCCACACCTTCTATCTTGTCAACAAGCTTAGTGCTTGCAGACATCTTTTACCTGGAGCTAGGAAAATGACCAAAAAATGAAAACTATCAAAATTGAATTATGAACTTACCAGGAGGTGTGCTTGGCTGAGGTGAGTAGCATGGTGTGGTTAGATTTCAGAAAATCCAACTTTTACCCCTTCAAACTTGATTAGCGGATTTCTGGACTGGTGCTTATGGTTTTCTGGTACTTCTGGTACTCTGGTACTTCTTGTACTCTAGTTTTCTGGTACTTCTAGTACTTTGTGAAAACTAGGGTTTCACTTTTCGAGAGATMTAGCCACTGAAACGTTGTGTTGAGGATGCCAAATTKATCCTTGATGAAGGTCACACTTTTATTTATGGTTTTGGGGCTGAAATTCTTCTTCAATAAAAATCCCTAATTTGCATGTACCGCAACAGTGACGTTTTTCTTTTTCTCTTGTGAAATATGCTCTGTTCAGATTAGCTCTAATACCATGTTAAGGTTTAAGACATTATTAGGTTTCTTTTAAGTTTACTAGATAACCATACCATAGATAGGATCACTGAGAAATACACAATCACAAGAGACACATCATTTTTCCTGGGAAACCCTCATGGGGGAGAAAACCCAACAAAAACTTCCTTAATATAGATAGCCAATACAATGCCAAGAGATAACTCAAACAAATATAGAAAGTGATCTCCCAAGAATGTGCCTCTCTCTCTCTTCCTTCTTCTCCAACTGTAGCTTCGAACTTGTGCTCTGATGAACAAGTGAGTGTGTGTCCAAATGAGGTGCTAGCATCTTTATTTATACAATCTGGCAGATGCGGGAGTGAGGTGTCTTTTCACTGGCAAGGCTGACTTCTCAATCTGGGTGGTTATAACCACCTTAAATTAATCTGGGGGTTGGCTTCTTATTCTTCCTATTACAATTAGGGTTTGGCCAATCTGCAAAAGGGGATTTGGCCATTTACAATACCTGACATGATCAATCCACAAAAGGGGATTGATCTAATGAATAATACATCAATAATAAATAGAATACTCTTTGCAGTTACAATATTTCAACAACTTTGACATTATGATTTTATCTCTTATTTGGAGTGATCTTAGCACCATGTTTTTCATCAGGGTTTGGAAAAAATATTCCATTGATTGGTTTGGTTTCGGTGGTGCAATACCCACCCTAGCTAAAGAAGAAGGAAACCCATCTGGGGTTTCTATTGGAGCTACATCTCGTGACTTGTTTTCATATTAGGAGGATAGTGGATTGATTGAGGGATTCATGAGGATCTTTTGAGAGGAGAACAACACCATTTTTTGCAGGATTGTGAAGTGTGAGAGAGACCCTGGTTTACCCTTACACAAGTCACGTAAGTCTATGGGAGAGGCCAAATTCATTCTCAATGGAATTGTGGGAATTCATGACACTGTGAGGAGGTTCATGGGATGTCCATAGGGCTTGATCCTCTATTTGTGCAAATCTGAGTGATAAGGGAAGGTCACGGGGATCTCTTTGGGGCCTATTCCCCCCATTTTACATACCAGCAGAGCAGAGGAAGGGTCGTGATGGATTTAGGAGGACCCGCGAGGACACAAAGGCCATGCGTGGCTTGGAAAACATCATGGGTTCATTTGGAGGCTGAACCTAGTTGTTTGAAGGATATTCCATGGGCTAGGAGAGCCTTGGAGTAGTTGGCATCATCTCATTGGAATTATTCTAGGTTTCTTTGTTTGCTAAGTTTTGTAGTATTTTTTGCAAATGATATAACATCTATTAATGTTTTATTATTATTGTATTTCCATACTCCATCCATAATAAAACAAAGTCAATGTTGTTCCTTCCATTATTGGTGTACTTGGGTTATATGTGATGTATTTGATAGAAATTCTTTGTGGGAAGTCTTAAATCAAAACCTTTCATAAAGAAACACATGAATACAAACTATTTGATGGAAGTACACACCAAAAAATCCAAATTTTCACATTAAAAATAATAATATCCTTGCCTAGATATATCGGGGATATTACAGTGGTATTAGAGATGGTGATATTGCCAACCTGTGCATGCATTGATACCTAGGGGGTGTGGGGGACAACCATTACTAGAGGAATAAGAAAACCAACTCGAGTTAGGAAGAGAGGGAAGCATGGGGGATCATAATGAGGATAATAGATTACATATGTTATAAGCAATCGCCAATGGGAAACAACAAATGGCTAGATCATAGGATCTATTAACACAACTCATGACAAAGTTGATTACAAGTAGTCATACGAATATAAACCATGGAGGGGCCAATGGGAACCATGCAAAGGGTATACATAGAAGAGGTAGGGCTCATGCAGAGGGTAGGAATACCCATATTCCAACATAGAGTGTCCTACAGATAGGAAGAAAAAAGGTACCTAGACCATTACTACCACCATTCCTTGAGGAGAAGCCTATAGGAGCACATGAACAATAGGTTCTGGTTGATGAGGTCAACTCCTACTTCAGGGAGCATCAAGTGATAGATGAGGAGGTATAGGAAGCTATGTATTAGAGTTACTAGTGCAACCTACGAATGAGGAACAAGCTCAAGACAAGCCAGAGTCAGCAAAAATTTGATCTTATGCACAAGGTGGGGAAGCTGATGGTGCCATATTTTGAAGGATCTTCCAAGAACACAACCAAATCATGGGTGTAGAAGCTGGACACTTATTTATAGCTTAATAAGATGACATGGTTAGAGGAAGTTAATTTTTCCACCCTACACTTGGATGGAGAATCTCATGAGTGGTGGTACCATGGGCTAGTAATGTTGGATCATTCCAACATCACATCATATGCGGATTTCACCCATAGGATGATGGACAGGTTTGACATTAAGGACCATGAGATCCACTTCAAGGAGTTGGTGAAATTGAGGAAGACATATACACCATAGGCACATATCAAAGAGTTCCAGAGGATGGTCGTCATGGTGACTGATATTTCAAAACAGAGGTTGGTGATGTTATTCATGGATGGCTTAGTCGAACCCTTGAGGAGTTGGGTGAATGAGTTCAAGCCAATCACACTACACGATGCTATTATGAAGATATAGGACATGGAAGACATAGTACCCAAGTAGGAACCAGTGAAACCCTTTATTCCAGAAAAGGGTCAAGTGAAAAAATCACCCCAAAAGACATGGACAAATAAGGAAAGGATGGATGAGGAGACTCAAAGAGAGACAAGGATAAATAATATTTGATATAGTTTCAAAGAACCTTGGGAGCTTGGTCATCAATGCATGGGAAAAGGTAAGGTCCATTATATCAAGGTGCTTTCTGAAGCGGAATATGATAGTGAGGAGGAGACCTCCCACATACAAGACAATGGACATAGTAATGACGAGCCACCACACCTTAAGATTACAGAGAAGGAACCATTGCAGGAGGGGGTCAAAAGTGTGACCATTTCCACACTTTCGGGAATCCCTAGATACTATATATTTAGGATTAGAGGTTTGTTGTAGGGGCTATGAGTCACAACATTGATTGTTGGTGGGGCCACCAAAAAATTCATTGATGCAACACTTGTCACCAGGAGGCACATATCTTCCGAAGAGTTTGAGGGGTTCAGCATGGTGGTAGTAGATGGGTACAACCCGACTTGTACTTAGATGATTAGAGGGTTGAAGGTGACATTGGGAAACTATACATTGAACGATGACTTATATGTATTGGAGTTAGCGTACACCAATGTGGCTTTGGGAGTACAGTGGTTGTACTCACTGGGAGAATTCAATATGAACTATCAGATTATGAGGTTGGAGTTCATGGACTTAGAGGGTCAACGAGTAATTATTAGAGGCATTTTATCAGAAGCACCCATAATTGTTTCTAAAATACGTAAGGAGGCCATTTTTAGACATGGTGAAGTGGCATGTGCAACAGAGTGCTTGATCACAACACATAAGTCATCACAGGAATGCCACCACTACCATGTAGATATCTAGATGATACTTGGAAAACATGATAAGGTGTTTAGACTGATACTGGTAAGGAGACCGCTTGACAGAGGATTCAATCATGTTATTGAGCTATAGGAGGATGCAGAGCCCGTGATAACCACACCATACATGCATACAAAGGAGTTTAAGGATGATATAGATAAGCCCATACAAGAGTTGTTGGAGATGGGACACATCAGGCCTAGCTCTATCCCCTTCGCTTCTTTAGTAGCACTAGTAAAGAAGAAATATGGCACGATGAGGATGTGCATCGATTATAGGATATTGAACAAGAAGACCATTAAGAACTGCTACCTAATACCTAGGATCAATGAGATGATAGATGAGCTACAGGGGTAGTGTAATTCTAGAAAAATTATCTTCGATTGGGCTACCATCATATTGGGGTTAGAGAGGAGGACATCCATAAGACAACATTCAGATGTCACTACGAGCACTATGAGTTTCTAGTCATGCCCTTCAAGTTGACTAACACACCATCTACCTTCCACTCATGTATGAACCATATATTCAACAACCTGTTGAGGAAGTTCTTACTAGTGTTCTTTGACGATCTACTGATTTACATCAGAACTTGGGAGGAACATTTTAGGCATGTGGATGAGATTCTCAACATTATGGAGGAGAAGTCATTGTTTTCCGAGGATGAAAAGTGTGATTTTGGATAATAGAAATCCTTTTTGGGGGGAATTTGATTGGTGTCGAGGGAGTGAAGGTGCATTAGAATAATATCTAGAAAATCTTATATTGTCCCACCCCTAGATCACTTACAGAGTTGCAAGGGTTCTTCAGGATATGCAACTATTACAAGCATMTTTTATCTCTATTTAGGAGCRGAACGAACTGATTAATAGACTGGATACAATAAACACAAAGATATGGAGAATAACACAAATATCCAGTGAACAATATCTTCTATTAAATAATGAAATAGGTTGAAACTGTAAAACTGTAGAACTGAAAACTTGCTTGAATGGTGGTATCTATCTATGAGAAGATATGTGGTTGCTACACACATTCGTCTGAGCAKAATGGATTACAATGAGGCTCCATAGRCCTTTTTTATATTACTTATGAATTTCAAAACCCTAGAAATCCAAAAAACTAACCCTAGAAGGTGAAACATCAAAAGTCATCTGGGCCCTATGGGTAAGTTGGTGTAATTTGGTATCTCAACTTCCTAAGGCCGTCAATTTTGCATACGACCTTCGTTTTAGGCATGTGATATCTCATTGGAAAGGCCTTTCAGATAACTACACATTCAACCATCAAAAATTGGCTTCATCTATATTTTTATTGTGGCGAGCCAAAAAAACAACATTTAAGACCCCAAAACAGCCTCAAAAGTACAACAAGATGTGATGACATGAAAACATACAAAATAAGCCAGTTGGATTAGACTATAAGCCACCCATATCCACCTGGAGGATGTGTGGGGATTCAGACGGCCCCAGAAGTGTAGAACCCACAATTACAAAGTAGTACAAAATAACATGCTGAATAAAAACAGACACGATGAACAAGTTGGAATAGGTGGTTGTCCACCAATATACACCTGGATCAATCCTCCCCCCTTAGGAAGTAATGGTATCCATTGCATTTAGTTCCCCCATCAGGTGAGGAAATTTCTGTTTGATTTGGCGTCGGGTGAGCCACTTGCCTTGGTAAAGGATTTTCCCTACCTTGATAACCCGATAAAGATAGATCTGTTGTTGGAGAGTGCCCTTGAACTGTGTGTCCAAGATTTGATAAGTGGATGCTTGTTCCATGTAGTCAGGGTTGAGCTCTATGGGTGTCAATTGTTCTGCGATCTCATAAGTGTCCAATAATGGTGGAAAATATGGCCAAAGAAGGTCCACATTGAATATTGGATGCAGACCAAGGAAGGGTGGAGTGTTCATCTCAAAATCATTGTTACCCACAGCCTTGGTGATAGTGTGTTGATGGGAAAATTTGACTTCCCTTCAACTAGAAGAATAGATCCGGTTCAGGGTTGTCTAAATAACCCAAGTCGTTTGGTGTAACCTATTCTGATGGTTTTAATGGCTCCGTTGGCCAACTAAAGTCCTAAAAATAATAAAAGAAAGGAAACTAATCTAAAATCTATTATTTTAACAAATGATATATTACTGACTTATGTTTAGTAAAAAGAAACGTGAATATAAACAATATATATACAAGTTACAAGGTTTGCATCAAATCTTGCAAAAATGATTGTTTGATAAGGTTTCTGAATCAAATATGAACAACACTTCTTTTTGGGTTTTTTTTTTAAGATATTAAACAAATAAATACTAAATGAATACGATTGAAACAGTGACACAAAAATAGTCAAAGCTAATTAATGTAATCATTATTTCATTTATAAACAATTCTAAATAAAATAAAAGAATGCATCTACTAACCTCTAATTGATTAGTCAACTGAGTTTATCTTCCTGTGTTGTATGAGCTCCTGCCTGTATTGTTGTTAAGGGAAACCTATAACAAACAAATACTAGCACTTCCATAATACATTTAAAGAAGTATTTGTTATTGGAGTAAATTAATAACAACAGAAAGACATCTAATTAAAAAATCTTTTGATCTTAAGATGATCAATATTTAAGAATGAGAGAAAACTCAGATCTGAATATTGATTTTATCCAACATTTAACGTTAAGAATAAATTCAAAAATTCAAAAATGATATATCAATCACACATAAAAAATGGAATAAGAAATTATGGACAACATATAACATTTAAGAGTATGAAAACACCAAATGATGACAAGCTAAAGCTAAAATCAACCATAATAATATTCAAATGACACAACAGTAATGAAATAACAAAATGGAATAATCATCACACAAGTCTAAAGCCAAAGATGAATTGCTTTCCCATATTCTTTATCAAAATCACATGCCCATATTGTGGTCCAAAAATGATTTTTTTGGGATAATAGACTCTTAAAGATTGAAAAAATTAATATATAAATGATAATGATTAAACATGTATTGATAAAATAGACTAAATATAATTCAAATCAATGCATAATCAATTAATCAAAGAATATGAATATATTATAATGAAAATAAAGCCATTTTACTCACAGGACAAAAGCCATTAAGCACCCTGGAATTCCATATTCTTCTTTGAAAATACTCGTCCATTCTCCCAAAGATTCCAACTATCCATTACTCCATTTGAAAATAAAAAAAATTTACAAAAGAAATAATATACAAAAGAGAAAGGAAAAAAATCCTCCTCTCCAATTCTTGGATCCCCTTGGCTCTAAACTTTCTCATATATTTATACAATGAGTGAACAGTCTGGGCATCACTAATAATTTTTGCCACCTGAAATTTGTCTCGTAAAGAGACATCAATATCTCTCAAATAGTGCATTTGTTTAGGAAAATTTCTCTGCGAAAGTTAAATGGGTCCATTTGGGAAATGGATTTTCAACCGTTTCTTCATATTCCTCACGGTTTGGCTACAATTAGTCCTGCAAAATCTCCTGTCTGATCTTGACGCCTTTCCAAATTTTATATGTTGTTGCTCATAAAATTATTTGTAGCAATCCAATATTATTTTTAGATCAATCATCTTGAACATATTTGGATAATACAATCACGCCATGATTATATCCATATCAAATATTTGATAATAGAAAAATGTGAAACAAAAGGAAACCTAAATTAATAACCTAAAAATTGTGAATAAAACAAAATCTAGAACAATAAAATCAAAAATGAATTTAAACTAACTATAAGTTCTAAACAAACATTGTTTATAATTTCCTTTAAAATTCTAGAAGCTTCAAGTTAATGGGGAAGAGAAAAATATTAATTTTGGTTTTTTACAAAATCAAACAAATCATAGATAAAAAAAAATTCTTTTAATTATTATTTTTATTTTGAAATGAGATGCAAAATGAAAAAAAAGAAGAAGAATTTAATTAATTAATATCACCAAATGATTTTATGAAAATGAGAAATCAACCAAGATATTATTTGATGAAGTATTGAACCCATTATTCAAAATAGTCAAACTTGCTAATGAGCAAAAGAAAGAACACATAATCATAATTTAAACGAAAGTAAATAGTTGATAAAAATTAACATTTTTGTTTAAATTGAGATTTCTATGCTCGTTTCTAAATTTTGAGATATATTGTTGTAATGAATGTCTCATACTATAGTGAATGTCTTAAGTTTGTCTCAAAGCAAACCAAGGTATGGAACTATTTGAAAAGGTTGATTCTGTAGCTCATTATAATTATCAAGATTCTAATGGGGGCCCTTTAAACTTCGTAAAAATTTAGGCGGAGTTGTTGGGGCCCAACATAGTGTAAGGCCCATAACAAAGTGGGAGAAGCTTTTGATGGGGCCCAGTGAGATGCTCTTTCTGTATATGTAACCATACTTTGTCACCAACCTGAAACTTGTGTGGTAACTTGTGTTGATCATGGCACTGCTTATACATAGCATTGGATTTCTGCAAAATCTCTTGGACCTGTTGGCGGATGTGCTGAATCCTCTCAATGAATCTGGTGGCTTTGTAAACCATAGACTGATAAGGGGAATAGTTTGTTTATGTAGTGGAAATAGGGAGTGCCACATCAATGGGTCCCAAGGGTTGGAATCCCAGAACCACCTGAAATGGGATATGGTCAGTGGAACTATGGAGATCCATGTTGTAACTATGTTGGACATAGGGGAGACTCTCATCCCATGTACGTGGATGGTTAGAATTATACATGCACGGGATGTGCACAATCATCCGATTAAAAACCTTTGTTGGGCCATTGGTTTGGGAGTGGAAATCATTGGATTTTGTGAGCTTGGTGTCCAACAAAGACCAGAGACTCGACTAAAAGGTGTTGAGGAACCTGTTGTCTTGGTCATAGATGATGGTCTGTGGTATCCCAAAGTGGACCCACACTTGTTCGAAAAATATCTTAGCAGTATGTGTCACTGTGAAATTCTTCTTACTAGATGTGAGGATGGTCATCTTCAAAAACCAATCAGCGACCACAAACACGCAATAATTTCCTTGCTTGGTGGACGACAAGCTAGAAATATAATCCATTGAGATGGATTCCCAAGGATTCTCAGGAATAGGAAGAGGGGTATATAAGCCTTGATTCTTGATGGGTGGCTTGGAAATGGCACCAACAGTGCAAGATATGATATACTTGTTGACGTCCTCTCAAATTTTTGGCCAGTAAAAATGTTTCTGAAGAATGAACATAGTTTTCTCTATGCCAAAATGTCCTGCCACCCAACTATGGTGGGCTTCCCAAATAATCTTTGCACGCTCGCTTATAGGAACACAGAGATGACACAGATGGAATAAGAGTTCATACTAAATGTCAAAATCAATGACAGTTGCACCTACCCAAGGGTTGATATGTGGTGGCAAAGTTTGAATCTTGTTGATAAAGTTGGGGCCACTCAGAGGCTTCATGTCCACAGGAATGGAGCACAGTGGTGAGTTCAGCCACAGGGGGATGACTGAGGCAGTCAATGACATGATTGGAGATACATGTCTTATACTTGATGTTGATATGAAACTGTTGCAGGTAGGTGGACCACTTCTGATGGAAGTCATTCTGCAATTTCCCCTATGTTTTTATGAACTGCAGAGGCTTGTGATCGATGTGTATGATTGTCTCTTTCCCTAGAATGTAATGTTTCCATTGACGACATGCTTGTACAATGGAATACATTTCCTTGTCATAGGTGGATTATATCTGGACAATATCGAAGAGTGTCTCACTATGGTATTCCACGGGATGTCCGTGCTGAGTGAGAACTGCGCCCACATCATAGTCGGATGCATCAGTCTCAATCTCAAATGGTTTCTTCAGATCGAGCAAGGAGAGTATCGGAGATGAGCACAAGAGATGTTTCATAACATCGAATTCTCATTGCTTCTCCTTCCCCCATACGAACTTGACCCTACCACCACCCTTGGTCACCTGGTTGAGGGCCCATGCGATATGGGAGAATCCCAATATGAACCTTCGGTAGAAGTTGGCTAGCCCTAGAAAGATCTAAAGTTGGGTCAATGTGGTCAGCGTTGGCTAGTCACAGATGACTTGGATCTTATCTGGATCAACATGTACCCCATGATCATCAATAATGTAGCCCAAGTATTGGACCTTGTTCATGCAAAAAGAGCATTTTTCCAAGTTGGGATACATCTTGTGTTGTCGCAGAGTGCTCAAAACTTGTTGAATATGTCACATGTGTTCTTCCCATGTTTTGTTGAAGATGATGATGTCATCAAAGTATACAACCACAAAGGAGTTGGTCAAGGGTCTCAATAAATCACCCATCAACCTCATGAAAGTGGCTGGTGCATTTGTTAAGCCAAAGGGCATGACTAGCCATTCATAGAGACCTTCTTTATACTTGAAGGTTGTCTTCCATACATCAGTTGGTTCGATGGGAACCTGGTAGTAGCTAGACTTTAGGTCAATATTGCTAAATAACTTTTCCCCCTTGAGTTGGTCAAGAAGGTCATCAATCCTGGGAATGGGGTAGCGGTTCCTGACTGTGATTCTGTTTAAGGATCTGTAATCAATTCAAATTCGCCAAGTCTAATCCTTCTTCTACACCAGTACAATTGGGCTTTCGCAAGGGGAGGAGTTGGGTATGATGTTCCCCTTTTGAATAATCTCTTGGATCTGATGCATGATTTCTTCATTCTCCATCAACGAGCGTTGATAGACTAGTCCATTAGGTAGAGGTGCGTCAGGGGTCAGATCAATTGGATACTTGACTTGACAATGTGTCAGTACCCCTATAGGTGAGGAGAATATGTCTCTATATTCTTCCATGATCCCATCCACTTTCTTCTGCTACAAAGAGAGGCACTGTGTAGAGGCCACAAATGTGGCAGCGACCTTCGACTTACTGTGAGCAAGAATCACAAAGAAGACAAACTTCCCGGTGATCCGGATTATTTTTGGCATGAAATGAGAGCAGAGATATAATAAAAAAATGCACAGAGATATCATAGATATTCAATAATATAACAGAAATGTATCAGATATGCAACCATAAACACAGATATACAACAATACACAATTTCTATTAATGAAATAAATGTAAAGAGACTATAAAAATACAGAGTGAAAGACTCGCTAGAATGGTGGCAGCTTATCTCTGAGAAGAGATGTGATGGCTACTCGAATTCGCAAGAAGATGATTACAATGAGGCTCTAAAGTCATTTTTACAATAAACAAGAATTCCAAAAACCCTAGACATTCAAAAACCTAAACCTAGGATATGAAGCGCCAAAATTCATGTGGGCCCCATTTGGGTAAGTTATTACATCAACTTCCTGGGGTCATAACTTTTGCATACGATCTTCGTTTTAGGTGTATGATAGCCCGTTGGAAAGGTATCGTCGAGGATATTCATTTTGGTGGCTCAATCATGCCTTTGAATATCATTGAGAATATTGATCCCGAAAAACCTTCATTTAGGCCCTCAAAATGGCCCCAGAAGTTAAAAACTGCTGAAAATAGTAAATTACCAAAATTGTCAAAAAATTGTTTTGAGCCAGTTGGAAAAGGTGGGTGGCCACTGATATCCATCTGGATCAATCCTTCCTCCTTAGGAATCAATGGTATCCATTGCGTTGAGTGCCCGAGGGGGAGGATAAAGTGTTTGTTGAATCTGCATCTTGATGAGTTGCTTTCCTTGTTGGGGAAGTTGTGTTGCTTAGCTGGTTGAAGGTTGTCACGAACATGTGGCTAGAAGGGTTGGACCTTTTTAACTAGTCTGGATACATGAGGTGCCTATGTCCAGAAGGAATATTTACACTTTG
Source organism: Picea sitchensis (assembly GCA_010110895.2). Classification (NCBI taxonomy): domain Eukaryota; kingdom Viridiplantae; phylum Streptophyta; class Pinopsida; order Pinales; family Pinaceae; genus Picea; species Picea sitchensis. The sequence goes on from SNQJ01S0070885.1 coordinate 19,443, forward strand.
TTGCAATCTCATTGACCTGCTTCTGTTGGATAGAATGTGTTTGGGCCGAGGCTGTAATGGTTGCAATATCCTTTTGTTCACCCTTTGAATAGATTGTGAAGAAGCTAAATTTTGTAGTATGAGATACTACCTTGCAGCACTGTTTAGGTGGGAAAGTATTTTGAACTACCTCTGGTATTCTGTAGAGATGACCCCTCAAGGTAATAATGGCACTACAGGGTCGAGACTCATAAATAGCACGGTGCTTCCACATATATGGTTGGCCCAAGAGAACATCATAGACATATAGTGGGGAAACATCACATAATACCTCATCCTTGAAGGGTTGGATGTTGTATGACAATCGACATTATTGGCTGACATAAACATCTCGTCCTTGGCGAAGCCACCCGATGTTTTATGGCTGTGGGTGTGGTGTTGTCTACAATCCCAACTGTTTGATGACCTCTCCTGAGATGAGGTTCTTTTGGCTTTCGTTATCAACAATTAAATGCAGCAGGTTACCCTTCACCCACATCTGTGAATGAAAAAAGTGCCCCCCCTCTTCAGGATTTGTTGGTTCTTCTGGTTGAATTGTTGCAGTCGCAACAATAGCAGTGGAGTCTGCATTGATGATCTGTCTTTTCCCATTATTTTTAAAATCAGATTCTGAATCAGGGTTCGACTCCTTTTCTTTGTTCTCAGCCACCAATGACATTTTTTAGTGACATTCATTAGTGTTGTGCAAGGGGATTTTTTGGAAATTGCACCATTTTCTGGTGTCCTTCCTTGTCTTACCGTGACCCTTCTTTTCTTGTGTCTTGGACTAGTTTTCAGGAGACTATTAGTTAGGGTCGTCTTTGTCATACTTTGGTTTTTGCAGATTTGCAGACTCGAACTCCCATTTGTGCTGGTGCTTAAATTTCTACTCGATTGTAACAACATATCGATAAGCAACATCGAGTGATGAGATGTCCAAAAAATCCATTTCAGTGTGGATGTATTTGTGTAGAGCCCCACGATATTTCAGAACCAAATGTCTTTCAGAGTCTTTGATACCCAGCTTGGTGCACAAGGTATTGGTGAAATATGGAACTGCTTGGCCCCTCTCTTGCCGCAGTGTGGTCCATCTCATGTACTCATCCTCATAGTTTCCAACAGGGTAAAACTGTTCCTTTACCGCATCCACAAAAGAATTCCAAGTGGGCTTGACCCCATATATTCTAGACTCCTCTGTGGAACTTTGATCCCAATAAGTTTCCCACCAATGTTTGACGTGAGGGAGATATTTAAGGAGTGTGAAGGTGATCTTTTCTCTGTCATAAAAATGGTGAATAGAAAAATAACCTTCTAGCAGATTTAATCATTTGTCTAGGGCTTCTGCATCTATCTGTCCTTCAAATACAGGAATATCAAAATTAACTTGTACCTTGAAAAGTAGGTGCCTCCAAAGTGGTTGCTTGATGAATATGTGTCTATTGCTATTGGCAGATGTTGAAGGATGTGGGAAAAATTCTCCATCATTTCGTCCCTCTATCGCGTGAGAGCTTTCTCAAGCAACAGATTGATAAGATTGTATGCTCTGCTGTTTTTCTTTTCTTCCTCCATTGAGGGTTTCTTGGGTGTGCGAGAGTGATTATCCTCAAGAGAGACAATCTCAAGAACCAACTTGCTATACTCGGACCTCATCGGGGAAATGCACAAAAAAAAAATCAAGAATAGCCTGATCTGATACCACTGATCCAGATTATTTTCGGAATGAAATGAGAGCCTAGATATAATAAATAAATGCATAGAGATATCGCATATATTCAATAATATAAAAGAAATGTATCAGAGATGCAACCATAAACATAGATATATAGTAATACATGATTTCTATTAATGAAAGAAATGTACAGAGGCTATAAAAATACAGAGTGAAAGACTCGTTAGAATGGTGGTAGCTTATCTCTGAGAAGAGATGTGACGGCTACTCGCATTCTCAAGAAGATGATTACAATGAGGCTCTGAAGGCAATTTTACAATAAATAGGAATTCCAACCCTAGACTTCCAAAAACCTAACCCTAGGTGATGAAGCACAAAAAGTCACGTGGGCCCCGTTTGTGTAAGTTAATACATCAACTTCTCGGGGTCGTAACTTTTTCATACGATCTTCGTTTTAGGCGTATGATAGCTCGTTGGAAAGGTATTTTCAAGGAGATTAATTTTGTGGGATCAATAATTATTTCAACTATCATTGAGAATCTCAATCCCTAAAAACCTTCATTTAGGCCCTCAAAATGGCCCTGGAAGTTAAAAACTGCTAAAAATAGTAAATTTCCAAAATTGCCAGAGAACTGTTTTGAGCTAGTTAGAAAAGGTGGGTGGCCACCGATATCCACCTGGATCACCTAGTATGTGAAATGACCTTACTGCATTTCTTAGCAGATATTAAAGAAATAGCAGTAGGCGACGCTACCTCTGGGATCCTATACAATTGTGTACCCAAAGTAACAATAACACTATGGGGTCTATACTCATACACAACATGACACTTCCACAAATATGGTTGTCCTAAAAGAACATAAAAAACTTCAAGGGGAGAAATTTCACACAGTACCTCATCTTTGAAAGGATTGAT
>SNQJ01S0070885.1:23782-38901 GCA_010110895.2 Picea sitchensis
TCGCCCTGTGCGGACGAAATTTCAATGATAACAAATGGAATATCAAAATTTACCTATACCTTGAAGGGGGTTTCATGGTTGCTTGATGAATATGCTTCTCCTGTGGGTAGTCGTCGAAGGATCTACGCGAAGTTGTCTATCATTTCATTCCTTTGTCATGCAAGGGATTCCTTGAGCAACATTTTAATAAGATCTCCTGCTCCATCATCTTTCTTTTCTTCTCCCATGGGTTGTTGTTGGGCTCTGCACGACCGATCTGGTAATGTATTGATTGGTTCGAGTCCCAATTTCTTGTACCCAGATCTTGTCGAGGAAATGCACGAAGAAAAATAAATGAAGAGAAGACCACTCTGATAACACTGATACAGATTTAGGATTGGAACAGATTGATTAACAGACTAAATACAATAAACACGAAGATATGGAGAATAACACAAATATCCAGTGAATAATATCTTCTATTAAATAATGAAATAGGATGAAACTGTAAAAATGTAGAACTGAAAACTTGCTCAAATGGTGGTAGCTATCTCTGAGAAGAGATGTGGCTGCTACACACATCCATCTGAGTAGAATGGATTACAATGAGGCTCCATAGGCCTTTTTTATATTACTCATGAATTCCAAAAACCTAGACATCCGAAAACCTAACCCTAGAAGGTGAAACACAAAAAGTCATGTGGGCCCTATAATTTGGTACCTCAACTTCCTAGGGCCGTAACTTTTGCATACAACCTCTGTTTTAGGGGCATGATAGCACGTTCGAAAGGTATTGCAAAGAAATACAAATTATGTCATAAAAATCTGACTTCGTCTATAGTTTGACTGTGGCGAACCAAAAAAACAACGTTTAAGGCCGCAAAATGGCCCCAGAAGTACAACAAGATTTGCTGACATGAAAATATACAAAATAATCTAGTTTGATTAGGTGAGAGGCCACCTGTATCCACATAGAGGATGTGTGGGGCTTCAAATAGCCCTAGAAGTGTATAACCCACAATTACAAAGTAGTACAAAAGAACGTGTTGAACAAAAACAGACACGAGGAGCCAGTTGGAATAGGTGGGTGGCCCCCGATATCCACTTGAAATTGATTTTTGAAGGGATTTTCACAACTAGGTGCGCCATTGATAGACCTCACCAAGAAGGGAGTGTTCAAATGGTTAGAGGAAGTGAAAGTATAACTCGATAGAATGATGAAGGTGATGAACACTTCCAAATTTCTCACAACCATTTGTACTAGAGTGTGACACATCTCGTGAGGGGATAAGAGCAATGCTGATGCAAAATCGACACCCCATAGAATTCGAGAGAAGGAAGCTGAGGGAGCCAGAGAATCTCTATCGTATATATGATAAGGATATGTTTTCCATCATTTATGCATTGGCCATGTTCATACAATATCTCGTGGGATGACGCTTCATGGTTAAGAATGACCACAACAACTTGACATATTTCTTGGAGCAGCGAGACCTAAACGAGAGGCAGTATAAATGGGTGAGTAAGGTGCATGCATATTATTTTGGCATTGAGTAAGTAGAGGGTAAGAAGAACATATTTGTTGGTGCGCTATCTAGGAGACCTGCAACCTTCTCCATGACAGAGATCTCAATGGACTAGAAGTCCATTCTCTTGGTGGAGTACTCCAAGAACACCTTCACCCATGAGCTGATGGAAGGAATTATTCAGGATGACAAGTACAAGGTAGTGGATGACACCATCTACTACAAATACAGGATCTAGCTAGTCCTTGAGTCCACACTCTAGGGTAATATTTTGAGGGTAGTACATGATGCACCACTAGCAAGGAACACGGGGTATCTGAATACCTACAGACAGGTGAGGGAAATATTGTCTTGGAGGGGTCTCAAGGAGGAAGTGCTTCAATCTGTGAGGGAGTGCATGACTTTTTAGTAGAAAAATTCAGAGCTTACACACCCTATAGGACTGCTTCAGTCATTTTCAATTCCATAGAAGAAGTGGGAAGAATTTCCATGGATTTCATTACAGGGTTACTGAAGGTACATCATAGGGACTGTATCTACGTGATGGTGGACGTATTAACCAAATATGTTCACTTCTTTGCCATTCCCTCAGAATACAATGCATCTTAGGTAGCAGACATATTCTTCAGGGAGGTTTTCAAACTACAAGGTCTTCTGAGGAACATAGTCAGTGATCGAGATAACAAGTTTCACATTGCACTCTAGTAGGATCCATACAGGTTATCTGAGATGAAGTTGACACCTAGTACCATATATCACCCCCAAACAAATTGGAAAACCGAGATAGTGAAAAAGTGGATTGAGGGGTACCTAAGGAACTATGTGTCAGGGCAATAGAGGACATGGATAAAGTGTTGGCATCTTTGGGAGCATTTCTACAACACCACTCATGACATGTCCATTGGGATCAACCCATTCAAGGCATTGTATGGCTACGATGCCCCATTGTTTTTGGATTTGGTGTTTGGGGAGAGGAGGCCCCCCAAGGCCAAATATTGGTTGCAAGAGACCCATGACATATTGAGATTCCTGAAGGAGAACTTGCAGGTCACTAAGAATCAACAGAAGATTTATGCAAATAGGGACAATGCGAAGCACAAATTTGAGGTTGGGGATTTAGTCTTTCTCAAGTTGCATCCCTACAGACAGTCTTCATTGAAGAAGAGTGGAGAAGAGAAGCTAAAGCCTTGCTTCTACCGACCATATAGGGTGATCAGGAGGATTGGAGAGGTAGTATATGAATTGGAGTTTCCAGAGGGTAGCGGGATCCAAAACATCTTCCATGTGTCGTTCCTCAAAATGGTGTTGGTACATAAGGTCACCACCTACGTAGATCTTCCTCCACTGGACGAGGAAGGGAAGTTGGTTATGACTCCAGAGAGGATCATTGATGTTAGAGAGAGGAGGTTGAGGAGTAGAGTGATGTGGGAGTATCTGGTTGCATGGAGGGATTTTCTCATGCGATTTTGTGGGCTAGGAGAGCCCTCGAGTAGTTGGCATCGTCTCATTGGTATTATTTTCCAAGTTTCTTTGTTTGTTGAGTTTTGTAGTGTTTTTGTAGCTGCTATGGCAGCCATTAATGGTTTATTATTATTCTATTTCCATACTCCATCCATAATAAAAATAATTCCAATGTTGTTCCTTCCATTATTGGTGTACTTGGGTTATATGTAATGTGTTTGACATAAATTCTTTGTGGGAAGTCTTAAATTAGAACCTTGCATAAAGAAACACATGAATACAAACTATTTAACGGAAGTACACACCAAAACATCCAAATTTGCACATTAAAAAAACTAATATCCTTGCCTATCTCTGTCAGGGATATTACACATTTTTTATGAATAATAAGTGGACAAACTCTACACATTTTTAGTGGAGATTCTTTCCCAAATCTAATCAAAATTTTGTTCAAAGTTATAATTCTACTTGATTGATAAAAACATTAATCATGAAATTTATTCTAAAAAGTTTTATTCCATTTTAAAATAACCCATATATCAATATATCAATGAAGTTTTAAAAAAAAATTAAAGGTTCAAAATGCACCTTTACCTTAAAAGAAAAATAAACCTTTACCTTACCAAAAAATAAAATAATTACCTCTACTTATTACCTCACGTCATTTTCTATTACTATACCTACATACCTACATGAAACTTTTATAAACATTGTATCTACATGGAAGTTTTATTAAGCATTTTGGACATGCCAAGTCAATGATATTTGTTGTATAAGAATAGCGTGAGAATTTTGTGAACTTTGTTGACCTGCCAAGTCAATGATATTTGTTGTATTAGAATACTGCCAGAAGAATTCATGAAAAAAGGGTTATGATTATGGAATTTCGCATTTAAGAAAAGTCAATCAAATTCTAATGGAATTTTTTCGTAAGTAAAAGTTAGTGGAATGTGTAGATTTTCATCRTTTAAGAAGAATTCGTGAGAAAAAGGTTATGATTCTCGAGACTAGTCAAAGTGAAATTGTAATCAAGTTGTAGTAATTAGTAATCAAGTTTTGGAGTCCCTCTTGGTTGAGGGTGATTATAATAAGGTTCTACTAGAGGGTCATTTCCAAGTTTGAAAATGAGGGTGATTATAATAAGGTTCTACTAGAGGGTCATTTCCAAGTTTGAAAATGAGGATTGATCATAAGAAATCAATTATAATATAAGGGTGAAATAAGGCTTTGCTCTGTGTGTATTATTATTTTTGGTATCTATATTGATATGTTAAAATGACAATACATGTTTTTATTTTGTGTATTTTTAGTTTTGATATATTAAGAGATGTAAGACATGATGATATACATCCACACAAATAAATACAATGTTGAAATTAATATTATAATGAAAAATACATAGAAATCTAAATCAATAATATCAAAATCCAAATACACATAGAGTTAAAATAAATTAGAAATTATAATTAGTAAAACAATTTCCAAGAATATAATATAACATGCATTATATTAGAACAATTTTCAAGAATATAATATAACACATTATATTAGAACAATTTGACTTATCTTAATTTTTTACTTTTCAAATGTTTTTATAGTGTTAAAATCTAACTACAAATCTCATTCATTGTAAATATAATTCTTATACATTTTATTTATCAAATTTATTACATTTTATTTTTCAATTTTATTTTATTTTATTGAGTAAATTACCAAACGTTTCTACTATGCAGATCTCATGATTTTGGTTCATGGTATTTTTTAAACCACTTTGTAAGTTTTTGTTTTTATCAATATGTAAAAAATTATTTACCGACTTAGTAATTTTTTTTACTGAATCAGTCAAAATCATTTTTATTGGCTTGATTAAAAAAAATACATTATATATAAAAATTCAATTTTAATATACCCTTTATAAAGTGAAATAAAAGTGGGTTCTATAAAGAAAAATTCTAACCCCAATATGGTTAACAATAACGAGTTACATGCGGATCTAAATTAGTGAAGAGATAAGGCAATAGCATCAAACATTATCCTAGTAATGTTGAGAAGGGATAGTGATCCGGATTTTATGAGCAGAACGAAATGAATACAGATCTATATTATTAAAACAGAGATATAATGAACAATAACAGAGATACAATAAAACTTGGCTTCTATTGAATAGAGAAATATGTTGAAACTGTAAAATGCAGACTGAAACAAGCTTGTTAGAATGGTGATGGATTATCTCTAAGAAGAGATGTGATGAATGCGCTCATTCGCAAGAAGATGCGTACAATGAGGCTCCAAAGGCCTTTTTACATCAAACATGAATTCCAAGACACTACACATCCAAAAACCTAACCCTAGGAGATGAAGCGATAAAATTCATGTGGGGCTCGTTGGGGTAAGTTGGTACATCAAATTCTTGAGGTCGTAACTTTTGCATACGATCTTTGTTTGAGGTGAACGATAGCCTGTTGGAAAGGTCTATCTGAGGACTACACATTATTCCATCAGACTCTAAATTTTTCTATAGTGTGATTGTGTAAATCCCAAAAAATGTTGTTTAGGACCTCAAAACAACCCCAAAAGTTCAGGACCCGAAAAGCTAGGAAAATAATTATCAAAATGAAAACTGCATGTGAGTCAATTGGAATAGGTGCGTGGACACCAATATCCACCAGGATCAATCCTCCCCCCTTAGGAAGAAATGGTATCCATTGTGTTGAGTTCCCCCATCAGATGAGGAAATTTTTGTTGAATTTGGCCCAAGGTAAGCCACTTGCATTAGTGTAGGAGCTGCCCTACTTTGACAACCTAATAAAGTTGGATCCTTTGTTGGTGAGTGCCATTGACCTGTGTATCCATGATCTGATCATTGGATGCTTGTTCCATGTAGTCAGGGTTGAGCTATGTTGTTTTCAACTGTTCTGTTATTTCTAAGGTGTCCAATAATGGTGGAAAATATGGCTGAAGGAGGTCCATATTAAATACTGGGTGGAAGCCAAGGAAGGGGGAAATGTTGAGCTCAAAAGAATTATCTTCCATGACCTTGGTGATGGTGTAAGGTCCATAGTGGAGTGGACAAAGATTTCGATGGGGCCCTGTAAGGTGTTCTTTCTTCAAATGCAATGAAACTTTATCTCCCACCTAAAACTTGTGTGGCACCTGGTGTTGATCATGGTGTTTCTTACATTTGTCATTGGACTTCTGTAAAATATCCTGAACCTGTTGGAGGATGTGTTGGATCCACTCAATGAACTGGGTAGCTTTGTTGACCTCAGTTTGAGCATGGGACGAGTCTTCCTGGGTGGCTGCAAGGGGTAGCACAACATCCATGGGACCCAATGGTTGAAATCCCAACCCCACCTGAAAGGGGTTGTGGCCAGTTGAGTTATGTATGGCTTTGTTGTAGTTGTGTTGAGCATAGGGAATACTCTCATCCCATGAGTGGGGATTCTTGGAATTGTACATGCGTAGGATATGCACGATCATTTGGTTGACGAACTTGATTTGGCCATCCGTTTGGGGGTGGAAGGTAATGGATTTGGTGAGCTTGGTGCCCAATAGTGATGAGAGGCTCGACCAAAATGTGTTGAGGAAATGATTTTCTCGATATGAGATGATGTTTTTTGGTATCCCAAAATGTACCCACACTTGTTCGAAGAAGAGCCTGGTAGTGGCCTCTACTATGATGCTCTTCTTGTAGGCGGCCAGAATCACCATTTTAGAAAAATGATCAACCACCAAAAAAACACAGTCATTTCTCTGCTTAGTTGATGGAAGGCCGGAAATGTAGTCCATCGAGATATATTACAAGGGAATTTAAGGAGTAGGAAGAGGGGTGTACATGCCTTATTTCTTAATGGTTGGTTTCAAAATGATGTAGGCAGTGCAAGAGCTGATATACTTGCTGACATACTGTCGAAGTTTTGACCAATAGAAATGTTGTTGCAGTATTGCCACTGTCTTTTTTATGCCGAAGTGTCCTACTAGCCAACTGTAGTGGGATTCCCAAATTAGCTTCGCTCGTTCACTTGATCGAACATAGAGATGGACCAGTTCGCACAACAACCCATCCAAAATATGGAAATCAGTGAAAACTATGTTTGCGCCCATCATCTAGGAGGTAGCGGCAAAGTCAGGAACTCTCTCATAGAGTTGGGGCCATTTGAAGGTCTCATGGTCACAGAAGTTTATCACTGTGGTGAGTGTTGCAACTGGAGGGTAGTTGAGGCAATCAACCACATAGTTGGTTCTTCTTGTCTTATACTTGATGTTAATATGGAACTATTGCAAGTATGTGGACCGCTTTTGATGATGATTATTCTGCAATTTTCCTTTTTTTTGCATGAACTGCAGTGGCTTATGATCGGTGTGGATGATTGTCTCCTTCCTAAGAATGTAATGCCTCCACTGGCGGAAGAATTGCAAAATGGAGTACATTTYTTTGTTGTAAGTAGGGTACTTACGGATGACATCTAGTAGTGTCTCACTAAGATATCCCACAGGGTGTCCRTGATAAGTGAAAACTGTACCCACAACATAGTCTGAAGCATTTGTCTCGATCTCAAAGGGTTGTTGTAGGTTGGGGAATGAGAGTATTGGGATTGAGCACAAACAYTACTTCGGATCATCGAACACTTGTTTTTCTTGACAATATCTGCATGGAATTTTCCTTACCACCACCCCTGGTTACTTGGCTAAGGGCCCATGCAATATGGGAGAATCCCAATAGGAACCTGTGATAGAAATTGACAAGGCCTAAAAATATTTGAAGCTAAGTGAGTGTGGTTGGGGCTGGCCAATTACGAATAACCTGGATCTTGGATAGAAACACATGCACTCCATGCTCATCAACAATGTAGCCTAGGTACTGGACCCTGTCCATGCCGAAAGAGCATTTTTCCAAATTTACATATAGCTTGTGTTATCGTCGAGTGTGTAGAACCTGTTGAATATGATGCAAGTGTTCTACTCAATTCTTGTTGTATATGAGGATTCCATCCAAATACACCACCACAAAATAATTGGTGAAAGGCCACAAGATATCATCCATAATCCTCATGAAATTTGTTTGGGAATTCATCAAACTAAAGGGCATGACCAACCATTAAAAAATACCTTATTTGGACTAGAAGGCAATTTTCCATACATCTTTCTGCAATGTATATTTAATTATCGTTTAACATAATCTTTATATCTTACATGCTTGCTAGATATTGTTGTGCATGTCGTTAAATATGTTATCTTATGCATCCTTAATAAATAAACAAGGTCAGCATGAGAAGGAATTCCAAGGGAGGTCTTGCAGGTAGCGTACTCGGTATGTGGGTGGTTGGGTATGTTACAAATTGGTATCAAATCTTTTGGTTGAAACACCGAGCTCGTATGGGCCAGGTCTGTTGGTTAGAATCTTGTGGTCAAGATCAAACTCTAACTGTGAAGTAGAAAAGCTTAGGAGGAATGGCATTTCACATGCTACGTAGGATACATAATGTCATAGAACCTCTGTGAGGGTTGGAAGGATCGTGATCATTCCTTTTTAATTCAGGAACGATCTCCATGGTAGGATCAGGGAGATCCAGGATTGTTTCATCGGAGGACAGGTAAATAGGGGTCGTCCGATGAAAAGGAAGCAAGGTTAAGGTTGCGACCATTGGATCCCATTTGAGAGAGATATCAATGACCAGCAGGTATTGAAGGGAACTAAGTTGCACAAGAGATAAATTTCCAAGGCGGTCCCGCAACCCAAACCACGGTTTCCATGAGAGGTTACGTGTTAGCATCAGGAGAATTGTGAGGCGAAAAGTGGGTTACTCCAAACCGTCAATGCATTCCCCCACAAATTTAAAGGCATGCAACGATGTGACACATAGGACTTGAACATCGAAACTCTGAATAGCCGAAGTAGTTGGGGACCGTCGATCCATAGGAGGACACGCGTCAATCAATCACGTGCTCCAGGAAAGAGCGAGCAAGGAGAAGTTGAGATCTGAGACTCCTGAAACTCGAAGAGACGAAGACCTGAAGTAAACTTCAACTGTCGGATCGTCTGAATTGGATCATGACCACCGATCACCCAGAGGTTACATGTAAACAAATTAGTAACTCCGGAGGAATCCATTCAAGATATTTTCAGTTGAGGTTTGAGACTCCCAAAGCTTGGAGATCCAGAGAGCCAGAGAAAACCTCGATTGTTCTATCATCCGAAAATATATCAGCCATTGATCTGCGGAGAGCTATGCGTCACTAGATCCATGACTTCGGATAAAATCTAGTGGGGCGAAAAAAGTTTGAAATTTTAGATTTACAGAGTCCAGAGTCCCGAAGGAATCGTGGTCGTCAATCCACAAGGGGACAAGAATTAGAAGATCGTGAACTTTGGATAAACATATTTTCAAGGAAAAAGGTTGAATTTTGAGATCTCTGAAGTCAAGATCCCCAAAGAAATCATAGTCGTCATATTGAGGAGGACATGTGGAGCATATCCTTGGACTTTGGGTGAAGACCCGAAGTGAAACCTGGTCATTCGATCCAAGAGAACACGTGGTGATAGATTAGCCAGTTCGGGAATTCGAAGTTCGGGAGAATTGGAAGTGTGCTAGTTTGAAAACTATTGAAGAGACGAAGTGAGAAGGCACGATGATGTCACTGGGGATGACGTGGACACATGGGATGTGTGCCATGTGTTAGTAAGTTTTGGGCATTTGCAACATTGAAAATTCGATTGGAATGTGACACATGTCACCCGCTTGATTGGGCCATGTGTCCTCTCCCAGCATTTCACCACGTGGAAACAGATCAAGCATTCTGGAAGACCGGACACTCCAGAAGGGAAGGAGTTGACAAGTTGTATTGGGTCGAAAACTTCTAAAGTCTTGAAGGTCGGAGTATATATTGACCATCGATTCTAGAGGACACACATCGAGGGATCGTCGACTTCAGGTAAAAGCACTCCGGGAGAAAGTGCAGGAGGGAAGTTTGAAACTTTCGAATCCTGAAACACCAAAACGATTCACAGCTTCTGATCTCTGGGAGGACACATGTTGATAGATCAGGAACCCTGGGTAAAGGTGTACCGGGAGGAGGCAAGAAATAAAATTTGAGACTCCCAAAGCACAGAGTCCCAAAGAAGNGAATCCTGAAACACCAAAACGATTCACAGCTTCTGATCTCTGGGAGGACACATGTTGATAGATCAGGAACCCTGGGTAAAGGTGTACCGGGAGGAGGCAAGAAATAAAATTTGAGACTCCCAAAGCACAGAGTCCCAAAGAAGATCTCGATGGTTGATCGCGAAAGAGGACGAGGACCGTTGATCTGGTCCTGGCTAAAAGATTCAAAGTCTCGAATCTATGAACAAGCACTCTTTTAGCTAAGCACAGGGTCATGGCCCTGGTCATATGCAGGTTGAGAGCTGAGGAAGGAAGGATAAGGGTCGAATTGGTTGTCTCCAAGACAAAAAAGTGCTAAGGGAAGATTTAGTTGCGGTTTATAGTCGTGGTCACCTGGGAAGTGGTTTGAAGGAAGTTCTTGCACAGGGTGAACACTGTGTCATCTAGGGATAACATGACACTGTTATTTTCAGAGAATGGGGATATGATCTCCATAAACAAGAAAGAGACTTGTCGCATGATTGGGCAACTTTCTCTATCATATGCATAATTCTAAAAAAATGGTCGCTTGCACATTTTGCAGAATTAAGAGGCTTAAGCGCATCAACTCAGGATGCGTATTGAGGAAATGGGAGAAGGCAAGGAAGACTCTAGTCATGAAAAGGAGGCCAAAGGCTAGAATATCAGAATCGGTAATGCAGAGACAGAGTCCAATGGATGCAAGGAAAAAGGAGAATAAGAAACGTTGATAGAAACAGTAAGAAGCTTGAAGATGGAAGTGCAGAGCTACAAAGAAGACAACAAGAGACTGATGAGAGAGAAAAGTCAGATAAATGCTCGAGTGTTGCAGAGTTGAAATCAGTTGCAGAGGCAAATGAAGAAGGAATCAAGCTCAAGACAAGAGGCATAAGACATGTGTCAGGAAAGAGGAGATGCCTGTGGAAGAGTTGGTTATTCCAGAAGTGCTAGCAGATCTCATGGACATAACTCACCTCCTTACTCAGGAAGGAAGTTTTATGCATCAGATGATCCCATAAGAAACCCAGAAGTGTCTCGTGTCAGACACCAGAGAAGAAAACAAGAGATAGATAGTTTGCAAGGAGATTTGAGGAAGCTCAAGCCACCTTCCTTCGATGGTGAAAGGGAAAGGGAAGATGATGATCAAGCATGGTTGCTCAGGCTCTGGATATATTTTCATTTGCATAACTATTCATCAAACTTGGAAGCTAGGATTGCCACCTATCATTTACATAGGAAAGTTGTAGTGTGGTGGGATTAATTGAAGCAAGTGGAACATGTTAATGAAAGTAGGATCACTTGGAAACAATTCAATAATTACTTCTAGAAGGAGTACCTCTCAGAGAATTTCTATGACAAGAAAATGCAGGAGTTCTTTGAACTCAGGTTGGGAAGCATGACTATGGAAGAATACGAGAAGAAGTTTTGCGGATTGTCAAAGTATGTCAGGTTCATTGGTGATGAGAAAGTGAAAATACAGAGAGTTCTAAGTGGATTTCCAGCCTTCTATAAGGAAAAGATCAAGTATGATGAACCGAAGACCTTGACTGAGGCCATCAAAGAGGCTAAATACATGTATGAGCAAGGCCAGGGAAGATAATCCCTGCATAAATCTTGGAAGGACTAGAAGAATGTGAAATTCAATCAGAGGAGGAAAGGATTCAAACCTCCCCTCCATAGGACTGATCCTAATAGAAATCACCAAGATCAGTATGCTAAGGTGGATTTCAAGAAGGAAGACTCCTTGGGAAAAAGGGGAAGACCACCAATCCAATGCTAGGGATGCAAGGAAGATCACCTGTACAAGGATTTCCCACATAGAAAGGACAGAGAGAATACTGTGCACAACATCTAAGAGGCTACAACAATCAGAGATATGGGGAGAATCTATGCAGCCTTAAATGATCGACAAGCAGAGTACCAATCCAATATGATCGAGGTGGAAGGTAAGATCATAAATCATCCTATTTCTATTTTTACTGATTCAGGATAAATCCATTGTTACATTGACCCTAAGATAGTGTATAGATTACATTTGGAGAAAAGTAAACTTGGAAAAACAAATTTGGTTCAGTTAGCCACTGGAACCAAAAGAAGAATTCATGATATGGTCAGAAGTTGTGCCATAAGTATTAATGGCATGAATACTAGTGTTGATCTAAACATCATACCATTGGGGTCTTATGATATTCTGATTGGGATGGATTGGTTGGAAAAGAATCATGTTGTCCTAGATTTTCATAACAAGACATTTACAAGTCTTGATGGAAATGGAAAACAGAGCACTGCGAAAGGAGTTCCAAGACCCATCTATATAAGGGAGATTTCAACCTTACAACTAAAAATTTGTTTTAGAAAAGGATATCCATTGTATGAAGCCCATGTGGAGGATCCAGTTGATACAACGGGGTCAATTCTTGAAGATTTCTCAATGCCACAGGAATTTGAAGATGTACTCCAATAAATACTTGAATTGCCACCAAGAAGGGAGATAGATTTCTCAATTGATTTAGTGACAGGAGTTGCCCTGGTGTCAAAACAACCTTACAGAATGAGAACACCAAATCTAAAAGAATTACAAGTGCAGTCGGAGGAATTGTTGAGGAAAGGGTACATCCATCTAAGTGTTTCACCTTGGGGAGCACTAGTACTTTTTGTCAAAAAGAAGGATGGAACCTTGAGGTTGTGTATTGACTTCCGACAACTAAACAAGTACACTATAAAGATCAAGTATCCGCTACTTCGAATTGATGACCTCTTTGATCAGCTAAGAGGAGAAAAGATAATTTCAAATATTGACCTGAGGGTAGGATACCATCAGGTAAGAATCAAGGAAGAAGACATTGATAAGACAATCCTTAGGACTAGGTATGGGCATTATGAATTTGTAGTGGTGCCTTTTGGACTGACTAATGCACCAACTATCTTCATGTTCTTAATGAATGGCATATTCAAAAATTATTTGGACAAGTTTTTCATAGTATTCCTGGATGACATACTTATCTATTCTAAGTCTGAAGAGGAGCATGAACATCACTTGAGATTAGCATTGCAAGTACTGAGAGAACATCAATTTTATGCCAAGTTGAGTAAGTGTTTTTTTTATCAAAAGAAGATCCATTACTTGGGACACATTATTTCAGAGTAGGGCATAGCAATAGATCCAAAGAATATTGAATCCATTAGAGGATGGCCAACACCCAGAAATGTGTCAGATGTCAGATATTTTATGGGATTAGTCAGCTACTACAGAAGGTTCATAGTAGGGTTCTCTAATATTTCTCACCCCATCACCTCTTTGAAAAAGAAGGGAACTAAATTTGAATGAGCACTCAAGTGTGAAAATAATTTTAATCTGTTAAAGGAATTACTTACTAGTGCACCTGTGTTAAAGATTGTGGACCCAAATGAAGGTTTTTTGGTATGTACAAACACTTGTAAGGAAGGACTTGGGGAATTCCTCACGCAGAATGGACATGTCATTGGATATGAGACTAGAAATCTTAAGGAACATGAGAGGAACTATGCCACGCACGACTTGGAACTTGTTGCCATTGTTCACGCCTTGAGGATGTGGAGGCACTATCTCACGGGGAATAAATTCGAATTAAGGACAGACCACATTGGTATGAAGTCTGTTTTCGAACAACCAACCTTGAATGCCAGGAAAACAAGATGGCTGGAATTTTTAAGTGAATATGACTTTGATATCAATCATATCAAGGGAAAGGAGAATAAATTTGTTGATGCACTTAGTAGGAGAGTGCATCTCATGCATGCTACTACTGTCAGTATGCATCAGTAAGACTTGAAGAGAAGAATTTTAGATGGTCTTTTTACAGATCAGCACTACCTACAGGTAAAGGAAAACTTACAGCAAGGAAATGTACAACAGAAAATAAAGGAGTATGACATAAAGGAAGATGGATTCCTCACGCATAAAAATAGAATCTATGTTCCTAGTTCTGGAGAACTGAGGAATTTGGTACTGAAGGAAATGCATGGTGTTCCTTATGTTGGACATCCTGGTTACCAGAAAACAATTACAGCAGTAAGAAGCTAGTTCTTTTGGTCGAAAATGAAGAAGGATGTTGTTGATTACATCGTTTAATGTATGGAATGTCAGAAGGTGAAGGCTGAGCATAGGAACCCAGTGGGTTTGCTGCAGCCATTGCCAATTCCAAAGAAGAAATGGGAAGTGATCACCATGGATTTCATCACAATATTACCCAGAACAAATAAGAAACATGATTCAATCATGGTGGTGGTTGAAAAATTAACAAAGGTTTCTCATTTTGTGCCTGTGAAGACAACACATACAACAACTAATATTGCAGAAATTTTCATGAAGTAAATTGCTAGGTTGCATGGGATACCTAAGACAATTGTCTTGGACAGAGATACGAAGTTTACCTCCAATTTTTGGAGGGGATTGTTTAAAGGATTTGGCACAAATATAAACTTTAGCACAACATATCATCCCCAGATAGATGGGAAAACAGAGAGGGTCAATCGAATAATTGAAGACATGTTGAGAATGTATGTGATGGATAAGCCATCTAAGTGGGAAGATTACTTACACTTGGTTGAGTTTGCATATAATAATGGCTATCAAGCTCCATTGAAAATGAGCCCATTTGAAGCCTTGTATGGTAGGAAATGAAATACTCCAGTGAGTTGGGACAACCCAACAGATAGAGTGGTACTTGGGTTAGAGTTTCTCAAGGACATGGAAGACCAGGTGGTCAAGATTAAGCAGAATTTAAAGGCAGCTCAGGATAGACAGAAAGTTTATGCAGACAAGAACATGACAGTTAGAGAATTTAAAGTAGGGGAGCTTGTACTTTTGAAAGTGAAGCCCAAGAAAATATCTTTGAAATTAGGTAGTTGTACAAAGCTAGCAGCCAGGTTCTGTGGTCCATTCAAAATATTGGACAGAATAGGGTCGGTTGCATACATGCTTGCATTGCCTATTTCCATGAATGTGCATAATGTATTTCTTGTATATTTACTAAAGAAATATGTACATGAT